>OZ024921.1:10897217-11070119 GCA_964017225.1 Netelia inedita
GAAGAGATAAAATTCTTCTCTCTTATTAATTTTTTTCCGTCTCGTTCTCGAGGAACGAAAATGTCTAAGAAAAAAGAGAGAAAATAATAATAATAAGCAAGAGGCGGAAAACGACTTGTACACGAGAATAACGTATAAGAAGCTCCAAGGCACACATCGCGTGGTCCTCGACGCTCCGAGCGCCACGAAATTTTCTCTCTCTCTCTCTCTCTCTCTCTCTGTCTCTCATTCCTTGCAGTTATTAATTCGCGAGGTCGTTTTAATTTCCTTTCCCTTTCTCGCTCTCTCCCTCGGCTTCGATACGATTATTGGCTGTGCGAGCTGGCACAAAACACACGATGTGCTTTGGGGCCCACCGCGGAGCGTCCCGTCATCGCCAATCAATATGCTAACGAGCGGATTTCGGTCTCGAAGAATCGGTAAGAAAGAGAGAGAGAGAGAGAGAGAGAGAGAGAGAGAGAAGTTTGTATTCGAGAACTGCCGAGATGAGGAGGGACCAGTGAGAGGGTTGGGAGATGAAGGCAAAAGTCGCGGATATGATCGTCGATCGCACGTATATATATATAGCCGGCAGCGAAAGGGAGGAACATACTTCTCTCTCTATTCCCTTCTCCGTCTCCACTCCTTTCCTCGCCCGTCCTTTTTTTTCCTCTTTCTTGTTCCGCGGATCTCATATAGCTTGTATATACATGTATATGTACATGCATGCGATATATCCGCCCCGGGTATCTCTTTTGAATGTGCGCCGGCCAATTAAAATAATTAGCGACGAAGCCCGAACGGCCATGGAGAGAAAAAACCGCGGTAAGACCGACCAGTTGAAAAAAGAAACGAGGAGACGAAAAAAAGGGCGCGAGAGAGAAAGGAGGGAGGAGAAAAGAGCGAAAGGGCAGTTTGCCTCGGAGAGCGATTATAGATATTTCCAACCGACGATTCAGAGGACATTATTTTTTTATCCCTTATTGTAATATTATAATCCCCGACACGTGTGAGATAAATCTGTCTTACTGTTCGATCGATCGTACAAAATGGATTAGAAATTTGTATTTTTCTAATAAAATATTAATATTTGTTTGCAATGGTGAGTCTGTTAAGAATATCAACGTAAGATACCGCAGATCAGATTCTCGTTTGGCTTCACCCCCGAGAGTCCCGAAGGCCGCCCCCACGAATACGCTCGTACAATATTAACTATTTATATGTATATATATATGTAGGACAAGCCTACCGCAAGGTTCACCGTGCGGCTCTTTTTGGCCGGCGCGGCGAGTGTAAGTAACGAGTTCGAGATTTCATTAGCCGAGCGGGGCGGTGAGATTATTTTAAAGAGATACGGAATTACCTGATTAGGATGAGGGAAAAAGTCATTAACTCGAGCGAAACTAATTAACGCTAGGCACGCTGGCCAAAAGGGTGAAATTCGTTTGGACGCTGGAAGTGGTGGAAGATGAGAGTAAACGGGGGTGGGAGGGCGAGGGCAATGGAGGATGAAAGGGGACGAACCCTGTAAATTCTGTATATTACGTCTCTTCTTGGATTTAGAATTTCGTTTAGCCTTTGGTAGTCCGAAACTTGATAAATATATACGTCGATGCACGGATGACAAGAAAGTCGCAAGAGACATCGAGTGAAAAATGTTTTCGAACCGCGACATTCGTTATCGTCTGTTTGACTTATCAAAGGCGGAAGGCTTCTTCTCGCGTTTGCTCTTCTCCCTGGTCACTCTCGTGTATTTCCCTTCATGATTCTACGTACGAATACGTTACCAAGCGATACGATACCGTTGACTTGGCTGGAAATATCCTTCGAAAAGCCGAAGGAGCTTGCTCCCCGGCGTGAAACATTGCCACGAAGTATCGTAAATTCATGAGGCTGGCGGAGGACCCGCGCCCTCTGACGTCCCTCACTTTATACTATGGATATATATATGTATATAGAGATGTAAGGGTAGTATGAACTGGGACGTACGTAACGTCTCGAAACGTTTCACGAACCCCTATCGTCTCCTGAGGAAGTTTCGTGTTCCCCGTGTACTGTTACGATCCTGAGAACACTGAGAAACCTCGAAATCTGGAAGCCGGAGAGCGCAGGATATGCAGGATGTCGTCATGGACGGTCAGAAGGAGAAGATTGATTGACGTGCCTCGGTTTGATAAGTACCAACGTTTCGCTTGATAAACGTACAGCGTTGGTACCTTGCATACTTTATAGGATTGCTGGTGCTTAGTACATTTTCCAGAGAGTGGAATTTATTCACCTGCGATTGCATCTAAATGATAAAGGGTTAATTGTCAAGCCTACGATAAAAACGAATGCAAGCTGAAAATATGGATGAAAATTAGTAGAATAATGTGCAATTAATAATTAATTGATTATCGAAGTTTTATAAAAATATGATAGAAAATAAATTAGTCCAGTAAACATAAATATAATTACTAAATTTACGGTAATTTATTCGTATAAGCGAATGCATTACGACAAAAGTATGAGATAAAGTTTTGGATCGTCGAGAGAAGCAATTTTGCGTGTCCAAGACGTAACGCTCGTTCGTTCGTCCGCGTCGTCGTTTATTCAGAGACGTCTGAGTCCTAAACATCGTTGTCGCGGTTCGTCCCGTTGAGAGACCGCGCTGCATCCCGGCCGTTTTCTGAGGGGATTCCCCGGCTTCGAACAATCGGCTATGCTCCTCGAGTCGTACTACGTAGTCGCAAACGTATATTATACAGAAAGTCCCTATGGTGAGAGAGAAAGAGAAAGGGAGAGATGGTAGCACAGGGCGGCCTGTTTCATTTATTCAAAGTAAGTTATTGCGATCGGTCCAGCCACTATATTACGTGAAAGCGAAGAAGTCTCGAGCTAGAAGCGTCACACCACAGGCAATACGGTGGTAGGAGCGAAACGACTAAAGGATCGAAAGACGGAGATAGCGAATGAGAAAGAAAGAGATAGTCGATGGTCAGCGTTTAGCGAGATAGTTTCGATTTCCAGGTAAAAAGATATTCATCTAATTCTTGGATCCCTGGTCAGCTAAAATAGTATGGACCTTATTTAGATCCAAAATGGAAACAAAATAAAGAGAACAAGATTATCGTAATGGTTCTTTTTCCATTAAGTAGGTATATTTTTATTTTCGAAAACGTTGACAATCATTTGTGAACGATTTTTCAAATCCGAATGCATTAAATGGTCCATGGTAATTGACGAATAAAAACAGAATTATCGTGACCTATTTTTTTGTTTGTTATATATTACAAAGAAAATACGTCTCTTGATCGTTGACATCTGGATCAGTTCCCAATCGAGTTCGATCTTCATTTCAGTACTTTTTTCCGTTCCACGTACACGTGAAAATAAATAAATATATATACGCACAGCTATATTCGGCTTGTACATGGTACGAGCTTCCGGTGAAGAAGCATCGAGACTCCCCCTGGGAAATTTCTCCGTTCGTTCGGTGAAAGCCGTCGGGGAATAATTTGCAAGCTCGTGTGCGAGCAACGTCGTCGTTGTCGTCGTCTTTGGAGGATCTACCGCATCCTCCCGCAACGCCCATGCGAGTCGCCGCTCGTAACATTCCACCAGATGGTTCTCGGTCTAGCTTTCCTTCCTTCATGTACACATATGTATATATGTATTGGCTTTCCTTCGCTTTCTGCACGATTATTCCGGACGCGTCTCGGGCTTGACTCGCCGAGAGACGTGAGCGTTTACGTATACGTATATATACACGTATATATGTCTTTTTGGGTGTCGTGACGTTACCCGAAAAACGTGAGTCTCGACTGCTCGGAATTCCGGAATTTCGGTTTGTACTCCCGCAAGGCTGTAGCTTTGAATTCCACTTATCCGCTGCTTTCCCCCTCTCTTTCTCTTTGTTTGTGTTGTTGCTATACGTATCATGCTCGAGTATTTGGTTCTCCGAGGGCATAATAAGTGATCTCGTTGCGTACCAACGAGATTCGTGAGGTCGCGCGACGTTTTGGCAAATGTAATTGTGCAACGTAAGCAACGGGAAGTAAAACGATACAGGAGTATTTAAATCAAATAGATGTAACACTAACAATAAGAGGAATTTAAACTCGTATTCACCTTTAATCGTGAACGATTTCTTCAACTTGGGCTAAACTTGTGGTATCGTATGAAGAAATTGAAAAATGTAAAAAGCGGAGATTTTTTAGTTATTTCCCGCTCGATCTTGGAATTGTTAAGAATTAGACATATGAAGAATGCATTTAATGTGATCTAGCGGTAATTTAGGATTGGACTTTGAAGGATCTTGAAATTACTAAAAATACGATATTTCATAATTTTACCGAAAATGGTGAAAATGTCGATATTCCCTGCGGCTATGACTCGAATTTCGTTGCACCGATTTGTATTTAATCGCAGTGTGTTTAAAATCTAACGTCGACACAAAGGTGCTCGATTCACCTGGTATTAAAGTTTTGTTATCATAAAAATGATTAAAGTTCGATGGGAAAAGGGAACGACGTTAAAAAGAAGGCAAACACGCGTAAACAGAATTTTAATCGAAAACATCGGTCACTGATCAACAAAAAATCATCAAGCAAGAACAGCTCACCCCTTTAAGGGTTGCTGCAATTTCCAACAGTACAGGCTATGGAATGTCTTTCTACTTTCGAATTTTCATCGAGGTCCGTTTGGTGGTTTTATTCGTATCAAAGCTTTAGTGCTTTTTTGGAAAAAACATCAAACGAATTTTTCACCCAGCGTAACGCAGATTTGCAAGTCTAACGAGAATCAAAGTTGCTTTACGACACAATTAATTAACGTCGCGAAAAAACAAATGATTTTAACATTTTACCAATTTCAATGAAACGTATCTCCGCGATCGACGTATACCGAAGAAAAACATAACGAGCAATCGTTAAGTATACCTGTTAGCGTTAACGCGCCTCTTAATAATAATACCAGCACGAATATGTAAACGGGCGAATAAATCCCGTGCGTGCCCTTGCAAAACACGCGGTTACGCATTTAACCGTAATAAATACACACAATTGCCGAGGGAATATACAAAAAAGGGGCTGTAAATATCAGAAAGCGAAAAGATCCGGCGCTTGGATATTCTTGCGATTGAGATGGCAATCGGGCTCGTCAATCAGGCTTCGCGATTCTGACGAGACGGGAGACGGAACGAGGCTTCCGCGCTTTTAAAAACTGGTCCCACGCCCGAATCAGTGATTCTATATATATATATACACGGGATGACATCGAGTCTTTTTCCTCATGTGGGCGAATCCACACGGATTAAATGAAGTTGCAAACCGTTGTCTCTCGTTCTCGGACGCGATCTCGTACGCGTATTATTCGAAAAACGCCTGCTAATAAAATGTTATGTCTCTCG
Organism: Netelia inedita; assembly: GCA_964017225.1. Lineage (NCBI taxonomy): Eukaryota > Metazoa > Arthropoda > Insecta > Hymenoptera > Ichneumonidae > Netelia > Netelia inedita. The sequence continues at coordinate 10,902,586 of OZ024921.1, forward strand.
TCCCCGCGACGTTCGCGAGAGACACAAGAGAACAAGATGGACGTTTTATTGGTCTTTGATGGGCGAGACGCGCGTCTTTCGCGCATATGGTCCACTTCGTCGTGAGAGAGATTCACGAGCTTCGCGAGATATTGCTCTCGTCCTCTCCTTCTCTTTCTCTCTTTCATTCTATTGCCATTTAAAAAGAAACGTTTGGACGATTCAATCGACAAATTGAAATAAGGAATTACATTTCTACACGAGTCTTTGAGAAATACCTTTCCAAAGTACAATTGAAAGTGGTTGAAAGTAAATTAATACCGAAGTATTGGAGGAGTGAATATCTTGTTTTTTTTTGAGAAAACAAAATTTGTAAGCCTCCCGACGCCCTAGTCGAAAAATCGAGCAATCACGGTTTTTAAATCTTCTCCAGGAGCCACAAAAATGTAAGTAAACTGAACGATTCTTAGACCATTTATTAGATCTTTGCGAGCTCTTTAAAAAGTTTTCAAAATGATTTTCCGGCAGACGAATAAGACCGGAGATTCAGCTAAGCAATTTGGTTTTTCGGATTTTAACGAAACCAGTCGTATTGATATTATATTGTATTCCAGTGAATTCAAATTATTTCTGATCGCCGTTTTGAGTAGAAGAAACTGTAATTTTAGTTTTTACCGATTTTCTTCTATAATTTGTGAGAGTTGGATAAAAAAGATAACCCGATACTTTTTTTTCAGCGCGACATTTCCACTTTTTACCCCCCTTGCAAATCCTACTATTCCCGAAATTCGAAATTAGGATTAAAAAATGTAATCGAGAAATAGCTCCGAGAATTCTAAAGGGTTTACTTCCATCCGGAATTTCCAGCAATATACACTAATATCATATTGTCATCTTACAATTAGTGATTCTTCTCGCACATTTCAATTTATAGTTCAAAATGTGTAAAAACGCGATTTTTCAGTTTATCGCCTATTAATCAACGAATTGTCAAATTGATAACAAGAATACTTTGAAAAAAAAATGATTTTATCGAAAACAGAAAAACTGGTCGAAAAATTTGTATCAACAAGATTATATAAATCCCGGATCGAGCCAAAATCCTGAAAACTAATTTTCCCTTTCAACAATTTCGACCTTGGAAGGGAGGTTTTTTTCGCCTCGGTTCAAAATAGGATATCTTTGCCCCCGGCAAAAACATGCTTGCCAGAGGTATATAAGGTTTTTTTTTGTTCGGTCTGATACGGAGTCGCGTAGAAAAAGAAACGTTGTAATATTGAGCGATTCGGTTATACTTGTCGTTCGTTGTGGGCTCACGCGCGCCATGCATCACGGAAGAATTCGCGCGCCGCCATCGTAGAGTTACAGAAGTCCCACCGTTCTCGCGTTATATAGTTACGGTAGCGCTGCGCGACCGCGACGGAGAACGTTTCGGGTCACATAAATCTCATTTTTTCACGACCCACTTTCCGGACGGACGCTTATTTATTACCGCTCGTTTCGCAGCCGATGCGAGAGACTCGCTGGCCTCACTAGAAACAGTACAGATACCAGCTACATGATACAACAACGTGTGTTACATGCCTTTTTTTTATTTATTTTTTTATTTTTATCAACCTGACTAGCGATTTAGAAGCACGTCGGGCGGCTATTCCTTGGAAAAAGGAATTATCGAGAACGATCACGCGCGTGAAGAAACAATACGCCGGTACGCATTGGAAAATTAATGCTATCGAAAACTTTGCCGAGTGAATATTTGAAACTTTGGAATACAAAAAAATAGATAAAACGAATTATTTTTAATTATTGTCAATATTACATTCATTAGAATAGTTAGTATTTATTTAATCGACAAAATTGCAATGTTCATTTATACGTACGGCTTGTACATGCAATGTAGATATCGCTTGGCTTACATATGTATGTGTACATCATATGTATATCATGTATATACAACAACGATCGGATCGGGCTCTTATAATCGGACGAGACGAAACGAGAAGGTGATGCCACGTCGATATCTTTTGGCATGCATACGTTTTGTACATAGGATATATATTCTGGGAGGTATCGATCACGCAGTGAAGTCACGCAAACCCTTGTTCCGCCTCTTGGTCGAGTATGCCGTGAGTGGTGGAGGAGAATATACCAGAGGACCTCGATTTAACGAGAACAAATCGGGACAGAATAGCAGCTAGACTGCCTAGGAAAGAATTGAAAGAAAATAGAAAAAAAAATATTCCAGCTCTACGTGGTCGCATTTCTTTCAAGAAGAAATTTTCCAGTCCCGATTGTTCCAGAAAATGTGAATCTTAATGTTTTCTTAGTCAGAAAACGAAAAATGCATCCTACATTATTTTACCGATCGGCTCGTAGTACGAATTCTTTTTATGTTTATTATAACGATATCCGAACAGTTTAACTACTGGTAATCTGAAAAATATTGAGCCGGTACATTGTTCCCCAACGAGCAAACAAATCGTATAATTACATAAAAAATGTTGATTCTCTAGCGTCCCAAACCCGATAACAGAAATAAATGAGGAATGCACATCGCGTTTCTAGGTGAAAACGTGAAAACATTCGAGTATTCTTGAGGCACGAGGCACAATAAACTCGAGGTTGTCAATGTCAACGTTTAATGAACAATATAAGTAGTCGTGGTATATGTAAGGTATGGCGGGGAGTGGGGTAGGCAAGAAGAAACTTCGTCCCAGGAGTTGGAGAGACTAAGAATCCAACATGGCTGACCCAGTATCCCGAAGGTTTCACGAGGGAATCCTATGATTACATTCCTGACTCGAGCTTATCCACCCCATCCTACCACCCCTACCCGGTATCTTCACGGTGGCGTTCATTCCGTCTTCGCTAACATTGCATCGTCCGTGTATTACTTCCCTACCGCCTTTTTTTACATTTTTGTCTACTGTGACGCCTACTCGCACATAATACATATATACAGATTTATAGCTAACTAGAGACACCAAACGAACATATCGAATTTTAGGCACTCATGGCATTCGGCTCGCTTCAGATTTTACGTCCCCTATGGACAAGGGTTCGTCTTCTAGCAGAAATAGCATTCAATCGTGCGAAAATTCCAGTATGAACATCATTTCTCCCAGCTGTAAAAAGACAGAAAAATTAGCAAGCATCAATGTTTTATCGCTTAATGTAACATTTATTACCAAAAAAATACGAATTTGTTAAATTCTTGTACAACCACTGTCGAAATAGAAACTTCCTCAATTAGCGCGAAAACATGTCCTTGTGTTTTTGCGCGTCGTAGTTATTATTAAACAGCACATAACTCTGATAATAACGTCGACGCTCGTGAAATTCCATCCCAAACTATCACTCTACGTTTTTATACATATTTTGCTTGGAAAATTATTTCTCTTTCAAAAAAAAGACACGGACAAAAAATAAAAAACGTACGGACATTTTTACGCGAATTTTTAAATCATTGTATTGCGAGAGTTTTTCAGTCATATAACTCGAATAATTCGCTCGTCTCGGTTTTTTTTGTCGCTCGCCCCCCCCCCCCCCCCCCTCTTCGTCCCATCTACGGGATTAAATTCGACTTAACGAGCGAGCTTTGTGCGAAATTGCAGGCCAAGAGAAGGAAAAACTCGAATACATAGAGCAGAGGTTGGTAGCCATAGGTATAAGTTGTAGCGGGCGAGGGGCGAGGAGATATGGAAGTTCATCATCATCAAATTCAAACATCTATATAGTGATATATATGTGTATAAGGAACGAGAGTTATGCGACGGGCGTAAAGCGAATTTGTAAGTTTTTACGGCTGTACCGGCTCGTTAGGTGTCTAATTCGACGAGTCCTTCCATCTCATCTCCCATCCCGTCCCGTTTCCGACGCATCCTCTCATTCACATCATTACACCTATATATACATCAAGACCGCAAAATCTTTCGAATTTCGTACGAGTCAACGGCACGAACAACGGTCGTAAACATACGCACAAGCAATAAAATCAGAATTAAAAACAAAAAAATTAATTAAAGAAATTAGATGAAAATTATTATTTTCAAATGAATTAATTTTATACCTACCCCCGAGTCGCACGAGTTATTATTCATTTTTGCTTAAATCGAAAATAAAATTTCTTCGAGAGTGACGTGCAAACAAAAAAAGAAAAAAAATCGTAAGACATCAACAAATTTTACGTACCACTCGCTTTCTTCTCCAGTCTTTTACTCACGAAGAAAGACTCGCTGCAATACCCTTTTTTCACTTTTTTTCCTCCTCTTTTCTCTTCCCTCTTTATTTCGTGTTCTCTCCCCGTGGAATTGGTGCACACGCACACCACGCGGCTGTACCGAATAGAGCCCCCTCAAAACACACGCCCCTTTCTGTTCCCGGTTCGACGGTTCTGGTAGCTGCTGCCGTTGCTCTTCGCCGCGGTAATTATTCTCCCCCTTCTCTCTTCTTCATCTTCTCGCTCCTTTTTTCTTCTTTCACTCTTTCCTCGTCCAGTGGGTGAGCTCTGCCGTTTCTTCCGTAGCCACCGACATAGCAGACCGCTGCCGCGCTTTAAATACAGTAATCGTTGAGTTTCTCCGCTGTTGTACTGTCTCTCTCTATCTTTCTCTCTCTTTCTCTTTCTCTCTTGCTCGGTTGTTTATGGTAATCCACCCTGCCGCGATAAATATTCTAGCAAATACAAAAATTGCACCCCTACGGATTTTTTGGTCGTGTATGAAAACAACATATATACGTATACATATATGTCTGTGTGTCTACTGATGTAACAACAGATGTTTGTGTGCGCGACGTAGCGAATCAGCAGAGACGAAACAGCGACGATATATATATATATATACGTATTATAGAACTACTCGAGCCGTAGAATTCGCAGAGCGCAGCGATGGCTGCCGCTCACGCTCGGGCGAAATCAGCGGTGCGGTAATAACAGTAAAAGTACATAAAAGAAATATTAGAACGACGAAAAAGAAGAGAACAAAAAATACGAGAAGAAGATGAGGCTTAAAAGAGTCATCGGTATTCGAACTATGGAGTATTTTCAGTAAAACGCTCGTAGAGAATAATCACCGATTAAAAATAACAATCTCATAATTTTGTCAATTATGATTGATTTTCTCAATTCTCTATTTGTATCGTATATTTTTTAAATTTATATCGTTCGATCAATCGATGGAATTCAATTCCGGTCGAGCAACGTCTTTATTTTCGCAGTAAGTACCTGAAATTTACGCTATCTCTTGTTCCTTGTCAATTTTGTCTCCTTTACAGGACGTCCACTAGTGGTAGTGTAAAAAACGATGACAATTAGTCTTTCATAATTGGGAAATCAATCGAGTAGTCGGGAGTCGGTTCATAACGATTCCAATCGCATCGAACGATGAGATATTCCGGGAGCGGGTGGGGGTGAGGGGGCGTAGGGCTGGCGATGAAACGAGAGCGAGAAAGATGAATATCGTGGGGTATAAAAGTAGCAGTAATTCGAGATCGGTGAATCATCGTGACAGGGAAAAAATTCGAAGGTACAATACCACAATAGGAGACCAGGCAGTGTATGCATGTATATAGCGTCTATAGATAACACGCGGCTATAGAGTAGATATATATAAATATATATATATATATAAGTGCGCAAGGGAAGAAATGATGAACGACGCTTCGTACCCAACAATGGTGATCTAATCGATTTATAATCGATCGTCAGGTCTCCCGATCGCTCGACGAAAACCAACGATTTGTCCCGTATAACAAAACGAGATCGAAGGTAACGAACCCGATCCGCGCGTCTTTTTTCACTTTCGCCTACGCACGAAAAAAACAAATAAAGATTATCGAAAATATAAAAATATTAATAGCAATAAATCTACGAATGGTAATTTGTTATTATAAATTATATGATTTTAAATAATAGTAATAATTATGGAGCTTTAATCGTATGAGAATCGAGAGTGTCGAGGCTGTAGTTCTAAAGCCGTGCGTGCGACTCGCTCGCGAAGATAGCCCGAAGAGTCCGGAACGCGCGATAAACGCGTTGAGGAGTCGAACTTTGAGAAAGAATGAAAGAAAGACAACGATCGAGAAACAGAGAGAAAGAGAGAGGAAGAAAGAGTGAAAGAGATAGATGGATAGATAGAGAGAGAGAGAGAACACGAGGGCACGAGAGGGTGATGGATGTTTTCAGCGTCTGCTCCGCGTCTACTTCTGCTCTGCATTAACTGACTTACGAGAGAAACGGGGGAGGCTCGAAGGTAGATGGTCGGGTCGTCTCGTTCCTCGTCTTTTATATTCTTTCTTCTCTCCGTCGTCGCACACTTCGCCAATCTCTTGCTCCCGCAGAACCCTTTCCTGATTCTTTCACATCTCTCCTAATGCGGCGACTGTCGATCCTGCCTCTTTCCTCTCCCGCCCCCAACCCCCTCTTCACCCCATTCTATGCAAATATATTTCTCTCTCGACCGCGCGTGAGAATAAGTCGAGAGGCAAAAGAGACGAGACAAAGAGACGCGAGCGGGCACAGAAGAAATCAGGCTCTTCTCTGCTTTACTCTCACCAGTGTCCGCGAACGTGCGTCTCGATGTCCGATCAGCATGCGCTCTTTCTACTTTAACTGCGAGACGTCGTTTTAGCACACGCTCGCATTCGTGATTCAAACTCGATATCTCCATATTTACGATTGGAACGATTTTCTTGTTTTTTGTTTTTTTTTTCAAGCGATTTTCATCAATTGTAATTTATATCACAATTCCCCTACCTACCTCGATAAACATACATAAAAGCGGATCGAAGCGATGGAATCATTCGAGAAAATAATAATTAGCTGCTTTCTCATAATCGACGCAACATTCTTCGAAATAGAATCGGGAGTTCGGTACTTGGATGAAATATTTTTTTCTGACAAACGGACGTAAGCGAGGGTAGGTAAAGGGAGATAATAATACACGCGAGGAAGCGTCACTGTCGGTCTCACTTTGCAAAGATGCTGCGTGGATCCAAAGGGACTTATGGTTTATAAGTACGTTCGCGCGATACAAGCTCGACGTGTTTGCGAGCGGCCTCGGTCTTTCGTCTCTCTAATACCGACTCTTGATAACGTTACCGCGCTATTATAGTAGCTGTATAACAGCGTATACGAGAACGTATTATGGGGCCTGGATTTCGTATATACGTATATGGTAAAGGTGTATGCGTGAACCGGACGAGCTCTTAGTCCCGCCCAGGTTTGCTGGCCAATAGTCATTAGCTCGTACCATTAAAAAAACTCCAGCGTGCACGCACCGCTCGCACGCTTCTCGTCATCTCGCTCGCACCAACGCTTTTATACGCTCGAATCCCATGTGGTTCATTCCCTCTCTTTCTCTCGTTCACCCGACCCCTCTTCCTCTTACGTTTACGACCTCGCTCGTTCCGCGACGACGCGAAGGTGGGCCTTACTCACTACTCCCTGCTATGGTCGATTCTGGTCGCTATATATAAATATACTTATATATGCATATGTAGATACGTTTAACCCTTCTTAGGAAATGAGTGCGAGCGATTTCGTTGGCAAAGTCTCGCTACGAGATGGAGGGAAACAATTTTTCTATGTGTGATATGTGACAACACTCTTGCGAATTTGATCTATGCCACTGTTTGTATCGATGGCAAGTTAGACGGCGACGACGATGACGTCGAGACGGGAATAGAAAGAATGGGGGGCGGGCGGTCGACAGTAAGGCGCGCAGAGGCGGATCCCGGAGGCGGCTTCACCTCCTTCCTCGTATCTCACTGCGTCTGATAGCGAACGCGCGACTCTCGTTTCGTTGATTTATTACATACGACATGACGATATCGTTGACGCACGGTTTCCAAGACGAACCATCGTTAGAGGTAAGTTGTTCGCTCTGTCGAAAGAATCGATGAGAACACGAGCTTACGTTACTTATGATTCTTATTAAACTGTGAATTCAAATTTCATGAAAATTCGATTTTTGTTTAAAGTATTCGGCTTTGGGAGGGGTTTAGAACAGTTGGCGTAGGAAAAATAAATGACGAACTAATTCGCTTGCTCACATTTTTGTATATTTTATTTCTCTTTGAGACAATCTTTTTATTCTGTTGGTTATTATTTATAATTAATAAAAAATACAATCATTCAGTTTAGGACTCGATCATGTTCCGATCGCGGAGAGTCGTTACGAAAGACAGGGATACCTAAAACCATCGCAATATTGTACCGTGACCAACAACGTTTTATCTCAGTGGATCCCTCTGGTACAGGCATATTTTTTTCGTTAACTTCGACACAACATTTTTCCAAACAAATCTATAAAATTGATAAACGGTGTTAATATTTATCTGGCGGACTTCGTCCATAGACGGAAACGTCTATGGACGTATTCTTTAGTATGGAGCCGAATTTCGAGTAATGTTGAAATTAAGGTTATCACGTGGGAACAAGATAATAATATTGTGTATAATAAGATAATTTACCTTATTTTTGCCGCACTCCGTACGGGGGAGAGGTTCGTGGTAAACAAATGTTAGCTCGTATACATCAGATGGTACTACTACTTTACCGCACACTAGAATTGTATATTCGTTATGATCGTCCGGGAACGGCGCTGCACCTGCCTAAAACACGTATTTATTCGAGTTTTAACAAAAGTCTATTCAAATTCAATATACCGATGAGTAAATTCGATCGATCGTCGAAAAATTCCCACCGCACAGGCAACTGGATATCCAAGATCGGCGCATTGTTGGTGACGAGTTTTCACCTTAAGTTTACAAGAAGTTTGGCCGGATTACCACAAAAGCGAGGAGCACTATGACGAATAATACCACAGAGCTTGACATGTTTAAACTTGACCAAAATGTAATTTAAAATTTGTTTCTCGATATATAAAGGTATTATAAAAATAAATGAAAACTACACCGTTCGCGGACTAACGTAAAGAGGACAGCTTTTCCTTCTTCAATACTGGCGGCAGTTGAGGTCTGTCAAGAATTATTGCTCATCGGTTATTTTGTTTTGTTTCTCAGAAAATTTCCAATCCTCTGGGAAAATGTGGCTTGTTGCGATTGGCTGAGTAAATGATATTTTTAATGTTTTTGTTACTGGAAAACATAAAAAAACACATCACGCTGTTTTTGCGCTCGATTGTAAAACTACTGGTATTAACGTCTGATAAGTATATCGATATCGGAACAGTCGGACGATATAATACATTTTCCGGGAGAGTTTAACCTATCAGGCAGGCCTACTCTCGTAGATACATCGAAATTCAGAGAGAAAACATCCTCCGAAATAGATTAGATTTATTGTTCCACCTGTACAGCTATTGCCTTTTACATCCCTTCCTTTTCAAAAATCCTCCGAAGTATTGGACATTGATATAAGGAAATAAGAATTTGGCAAGGACTAGGTACCAATTATTCATATACATTACATGTTTGCCTAAATAAATGAAAATAAATGATTGGCTAATTCAGTTCGTCAGATCTGCGTACGTTTTATTTACTTTAGAAACAATGTTTTTATTATATTGATTACCATTTGTAATGAACAAAAGTTACATAATTTACAATAGAAATCACTTGTTATAATGCCGACAGTTACCAAAAAGATTTCTAAGATTGTGCCATGACCAACAACGGTGTAAATCCGTGGATCCCTCTGGTTCAGGCATCAAATAATTTGGAACTTCCACGCATTGTTTATTCAAACAAATCTATAAAAATGGTTAACCGTGTTAATATTTTTTAGACTACGTTTACCTGTCTTCGTTCGGGCATAAACGGCAACGCAAATTAGAGGCCTACTTGTCGAGTAATGTTGCGATTGCCGTTATATCGTGGGAATATGACAAGAATGTTGCGTAGAATAATATATTTTACCTTGTTTTCGCCACATTCTGTACGCGGGAGAGGCTCGTGGTAAAGAATTGTTAATTCATATAGATCATGGGATACTTGTAAACCGCACTGCAGAGTTGTACATTCGTTATGATGTTTCGGCGGGGACACTGTACCTGGCTAAAATACGTTTTTATTTGACTTTTAATAATTAGTCAAATTCAATATACCAATGAGTAAATTCAATCTGTCGTCGAACAATTTTTACCATACAGGCAACTGGATATCCAAGATGGACACATTGTTGGTGACGAGTTTTGACCTTATACTTGCAAATTCTCGCTTGCGTTGGCTGGATTGCCACAAAAGCGAGGAGCTCCATGACGAATAATAGCACACGACCGGACATGTTTAAACTTCTTGATATATGAGTAGCTGCAAAATAATCGAAACTACGTCGTTCACGGTACCGCGATGTGAAAAACTGAGAGAAAAGTTTTTTCTTCTTCAGGAGTGACGCCAGTGACTGTCTCATGGAAATTTTAGCTCGTCGATTAGTGTGTCGAAGTTGCTTGGAAAATTCTCGATGCTCTTTTTCGGAAAAACGCAGGTTGCTTCGATTGGCTAAAAAAATATTAGTATTTTTAATATTTTTCTCCATTATGACAGTCTAAAAAACCTCATCACTTTCTCACCGTAAAGCATAAAAAAGCACTTCGTGTCGTTTCCGCGCTCACTTGCAATAATACCAGATATTTTTGTTTGACGCGTATATCAATACCGGAACAGTCGGACGATACGTTATCCGAGAAAATGTTAGTTCGCGCACCTGAGCTGTTAGGCCGATCTCTGGTAGATACACGGAAATTCGAAAGCAAACGATTCTCCGGGTTATTGAACATGCTGGAATCTGAAGCAAGGGCATGCCGAGGACTGAAGGGTGTAGGACCATCACGACGAAAAAATTATTCATAAACATCATATATTTGTCAAAATACGCGCGCCTCCCGCGGCTATAATTTATTGTGTATCGAATGACAATATCAGACGATGGATTTTTTTTCCTTATATTAAAGTAATATTAATTAATTAACGGAATTACGATACGACAGAAATTTTGTTAAACAATAATACATAAATTATTACTTTGCGCAAACATTTCCTATATCTGATTTCAATTTTTTTTTAACAATTAGAAAAAAATACCGCAACGTTATAATTTATTCACTCCACTTTTAATAACGTATTTACTTGTTTCACGAAACTGTCACTGGTCACGCGAAAAACGAAATCGCAGATTTTTTTTTTCGGGTGTACTAAAAAGAGAGACAGCGATTGAACGAATAGACGTGGAAAATTCTCGAGCAAAGTACAAAAATACAAGGAGAGCAACATTTCGTTACGGCCACGAGAGAACAACTGGCGGGTCTCCCCGTGCTCGGTTCTCGAAATAAAAAGGGGCACGCATACGAGAGAGAGAGAGAGAGAGAGAGAGAGAGAGAGAAAGGATATGGCGTCGTGTGCGCTCTCCGAAGGATTTCCAGAGGTGATTCGTGTGCGTTGGCCCCTCGTAGGACTGCCCGCTGCGATATATGCGCGGCGATTATATATTTCTCCATTAATATGCGACGCGAGAGAGAGAGAGAGAGAGAGAGAGAGAGAGAGAGAGAGAGAGAGAGAGAGAGAGAGAGAGAGAGAGAGAGAGAGAGAAAGGGAGAGAAAACGGGAGAGATAGTGAGACAAGAAAAGATCCTCTATAACTTCCACTACATCTTTAATATACATATTCGTATACTTTGTGTTTATGTGTACGAGTATTATGTACGATATATGGACTTGAGAGAGGCAACAGTGGGTCGGTGGGTCTTCGGGTCTAGGGTTGCAGGAGTAACGATAGAGAATGAGAGGAAGTGAGAGAGTCCTATCATTTATCATGGATTCACGGCGCACCCTCGCATCTCTCTCCTCGTTCATCGCCGTACCGCTAGCTATCGCGTATACATGTATATATATATATATAATATATATATTTATATATATATGTGTGTGCATGTGCGTTTGTTTACCATTGCTTTATTCACGATCCCATGCGAAATTTTTCATTTTGTCCAATTTCATATTTACGAATATTCTTTCCAACACCGAATCGTTGAATACATCGTTTTCGATAAGTATAATTCACAATCGAACAACTCGCTAATGAATTTCAACGGTTCATTCTCGAGCGCATATTATTTATACAATAATTTTTGTTAAATAAGAAAAATTGTTTTTTTTTTAAGAATTTCTTTCATTATGCCGTACGTAAAGTTACAAAAACTAAGTTACGTTAGTTATAGGACGTTTTTTTTTAATTGACTCCGAATGAGCTCCAAGCGGTTTCGTCATTTCCCACCGTCTATATGCTTCTAGGGAGGAATTGAAAGAGCGAAAGAGAGAGAGAGGGGCGGGGGGATGAAGAGAAATGAAGAAAAAAACGCGGCTCTATAACGAAACCACGAGCTCACCGGCTCTTGTCCGGTTGCTTTAAAAAGATTTTGCTCCCGACACACGGCAAATGCTCCTGGCGAGCCAGAGGTCTTTTCGATATATTTCATATTTACGACGAAGAAACCGAGAACGAGTCGATGAGCTGAGGCGCATATATATACATACATACATACGATACATCTACGTGCGAAGTGTTTTCGGCTCTTAATGACCAACTCTCGCTGCTCTCGGGGCATAATGGGTCCTCGGTTACCCTCGTCGTCCTGTGGGCTCCAGTATCTCCTTTAACCCTTGAGAAAATATTTGAAGAAAAAAAAGTGACTGAAAATAAATAAACCCCGGATTATTATAACCAATGCCCGCGGATTAACATATATTGACGTGGCAGAGGTGAGCTCGTGGCTCTAACGTTTTGAGAATATTGCTATCCATAGGTATATACGTGTGGCAAGTAAGAAGCCAAGTTACTAAATCACTCGTCGCGCTGTAGAAACGTTCGAGATGAGGACCCTCTCACTGTTTTGCTCCCTGTTAATACCCCGCAGAATATGATTATTATTATTATTATTTTTATTACGTACCTCGTGCTCGTTTAATCGATGTAACTCATTGATTGGGGGCAGGGGCGGGATGGAAAAAAGATCAAAAATACCGATAGACATTCCATCCTCAGTGATCAAGAGAGAGAGCCACCTCACGCTCTTCTATGCCCGCGAAGCGTGTCCGTGAGGTGGCGCCCTCTTTGAAAAACCGACGGTGAAATTCGGAACTAAGAACGAAATTTTTTCGATTCGTCTATGAACTTCGAAATTTGACAATTGTTCTCGTTTTCAAGTATTTTTATTTGTATCTAACGCATGGAATATTAGCACGGTTTCTCGCATGAAATTCGATATTCTTGAGAAAGGTGGGTGTTTATGAATTCTTCTCGTATCGCGAATAACAGAAAGATGGAGAGAAAGAGTGAAACGCGTATGTTGAGAAGGGTTGCGAAACTTACGGAATGAGGGAATAATATCGTGAAAGGCAATCGGGCCGGGCAAATCGAAGCTGCAGCAACGCCGCAATGAATGGGAGAAGGGCTTTTCGAAAAGGAAATTATATATATGTAAACAAAAAAAAAGGATTCGAAGAGAAAGAAGAAGAGGAAGAAAGAAGGGAGAGAAAAAAATTTACCGAGGATTGGAAATGAGAGGGTCGGCAATAAAGAGGGATGTTTACGAGACGCGGGATCTCTCTCGGCGCGCACACACGCGGGAAGAGACCTAAGAGACCCGCGAGCTCCGCGCGATATCTCGCTGTACGCGCACACACTCGTATACACACGATATAACTCCCTTTTGCCGGTTTTCGAACGCTCGAAGAATGAGAGAAGAAGAGGAAGGAGAGAAGGAAGAAGAAGAAGAAGAAGAAGAAGTAGAAGAAGTAAAAGGAGAAGAAGAAGAGGAGGAAGAAGAAGAAGAAAAGTTTCGCCGCCGTGCGCCGTGACATCTCAGACGTTGTTTATCGAGTTTCGGAATCCGAAAGATAATATCGTGTCCCGATCTTCCGTTTGCCGAGGCTATTTTGCGGCCTCTTTTCTCCCCCGAGACTTGTGATTTTCGCGAGTCTTCCCTTCCCGCTCGTTCCCTTGCCGCGCGCGCGCGCGGAATCGACTTTTGCGTTCTCGTTAAAAAGTTGCCGTCGGAAAACGGCATAGAACGCGAAAATACGATTAGACGGATATTCGTATCGATACAGATTTTCATTTTAAATCGTTGCCGGACGCTTTTTATTCGGCACCCTTTTCATAGAACGTGAAAATGATTTTTTCTTTCGACGATCGATAAACGATTTTATCGTTGTCCATATAGGTAAATGTTTTTACATTTTTTGTTCTCGTGGGATTAGTATTTTGAGGGATGTATAATTTATTAAATATTCGTGCCGATATCCCCTTAATGTATGACGCGAGTAAATAAAAATGGCGAAAGAAAAACGAGGGGAAGCGGAAATCGTTCTCGAAAAGACTCGAATGTAAATTATTATATTGCCCGTATCGTTCGTTGTGCTGCTGGTAAATTATTAGATATTATTTATACGCTCTCGAGACCCGGCGACGACGTGGATCGTCGGCTAATTGAAATCGCCATCGTGATTTATTATACGCGCGCGAGCGCCCTCTCTCTTTCTCTGTCTCTCTCTCTCTATCTATCTATCTCTCCCTCGGACCGATACGAAATTTATTCGACTATCGATCACGATACGCACGCAGCATACACAGAAGGACAGCGAGAAAGAGTGCAAACGACATCATAGAGATTCGAATAAAAATCCATTCGATATAATATTCTAATGTCGCTCGATTAATTAAATAAGAAAGAATAATTTAAGAATAAGTATTTAAATTTAATTATTAAAACGAACTGATTATTCGCGATTAACCAGGATATCCTGCTATTATTAATGTGTCAATTATTAATTATTATTCTGCGAAAATAATTTTCAATACTTAAACGAAATTTAATTCAACGGAAATTCGACGCGAGATTTAATTTACGACAAGAGAAATATTGTTTAATCTTTCTCCTGCGCCTACATCGAGAGAAAGGAAAAATACGCAGCTCATTGGGCTTGACGTATGCTACGAGAATTAAATAGTCGGACTTGGATTTTATGAAAATTCTTACGACAACCGTACGTACTATATGTATGGCACTGTGGGATAGAGTGGCGGTATACGAGGCGGTGGGTATATACGGCGGTGAGGAACGCACCCGGTTGATTTAGTGTCAGATTGGTCACGGAGTTGTCGCCCCCACCCTGGGGCGATTTCTACCTCCGATGAGTGCTTGTGGCCACGTATACAGTCCCGGTTTAATATTTTCCATTTTTTTCTCCTATACCCAGTACTCTTTTTCCTATATATATATATATATATATATATATATATATATATATATATATATATAATGCATTTGTCCAGAATCTTTGATCCCCCGCCGCCTCTACCAGCGTTGCCACTCAGCATGTATGTATATATACATATATATACGCGTACCTGATCATACGCGGTTTCTTTGGCACAAAGGAGAAGAAACCGATCGGGCCAACGCACGTCGAGAGTTCCTTTTTCCTCGGCTTTCACCCCATCGTATGTATCTATATGCATAGATGTCTTCTGTGGATAATAAAATTGCGCGATTCGTTGACAATAATTTAATATAAAAAAAGACAGTCTTTCCTTAATCAATGACAGTCTATCTCACAATCAGTTTGCTTCTGGATACTTTTTTGGTTGTAAAATTATTTATTTTGGGAGTCATATTGGCGACAAAGTAGGTAGTTGTCAAATTTTTTATAATTTTTCGTTGTTAATTTTGTTTTTCCAATTTTATTATTCTATATCTGCCATTTTCTGGGCGTCTTGTATCATAGATCGTTGGTACGAAGTATTCGATCACGAAGATGCAACATTATTAATAATAATTAAAAGTCCTTTACAGGTGGGATCTATGTATCTCACTGGCCACACCAGGGAGACATTTAGTCCTTGGCAATTTCTCGTATCAAACCGATTCTCGTATCGAATTCGTTATTAATTTTTTGATTTTTCATCGTTTTCGTTCTTCCTTCGATTTTTTATTTGTACTTTGTTCTTAGCTGACGTCGGTTTTTGCGACGTTGCAATGAATCTTGATACTAGAATCGAATAACTTTTAGGGGATGAAAATACCTGCGTGTTTCTCGCGAAGAACCTTTATTTTTTCCACTTACACTTTACGGTGGCGTTTTAGCAATTTGATATCCCGCGAATAAAATTGTATTTCGAATGTAAGATTTTTTATTGATGCAAACAACATCATTTATCAAATTTATTGGAATAGTTTTGGGGGAAGATGCTCACTTCCTACATGCTAAATTATATTCCCCAGATAAAAAGAAAAAAAATCGAACCAAAAATGTGGCCAAAGTTGCGTTGAAGTTGAGGTAATGAGGTTTTTAAGACTGTCATAATGGAGAATGCAACAAGACACACGACGAAGACGAAGGTAGTGCGAAATATTTTTATCAAACAGTTATCCCGAAAAAGAGCATTAAATATAACGGGCCTATTAGAACCAAATAAATCGATTAGATCATATATAAATGTTACGTAAGAAATTAATGGGGGCGACTTTTGAGGACTGATCGTCGTAATTTATTAGTTCGTGACGTTCAGTCCGAACAGTATCCGTGCGAACAATTACTTGGCGTAATTTCTGAACGAACGAAAAAAAAATTTATTTGGTTAATAATTTCGATACGCATTAACAGTCGAATAGAACAAAAGTCAGCAAAGTAATCTGTCAATAAATTTAACGAAATTCTTTTCACAATACATCCGGCCTTTTCGACATGAAGTTTGTGATTCATACACGTAACGCATAATAACAAACGTACTATCACGATGATTTACTTTCCACCCACCTCACGATGTTGTATATGGTGAAATAAATAAATAAATAAATAAATAAATAAATAAGTGCCGTTTTTCTCTATAAAGTACCTTATTTTTTATAGTAGGTTCTCGTAATTCTCGAAATAATATAGAATCTCGAAGTGTAATAAATTCACTCGCGAATTTGTCGGTTAACGAAACAACTCGCGACATCAACGCCAAAGAATTCGTTGCACCATTTATGGAGCGTTTGTGGAGTAGATCGATCGACGACCGTACACTCGGTGGTATAATCGCGTTTATAGAACCTATAATTACGTAGACGTGGTGCTGGAAAGAAGGATCATTAGACGTCCGAGCGGAAAATATCTCGTTTGTTAATTCATCTCGCCACTGCACCTTTTGCCGCTGCACTTTAATAATGACCCAACGTACATAGTATACAATTTATATTTTACTATATATATATCAGCCAGTCTCAGGCTGGTTAATACTTCGACCACGCTGGGCCGTATCATCAGGTTGGGACTCTCAATGATTTAGTGGATCGTTACCCCAAGGGGATATATATTCAACCTACAAGTGTGGAAGAGAGAAAACGTGAGAAAAAGAGAGCGAGAGACAGAGAAGTAAAGAAAGAAAGAAAGAATGAAACAGAGAGAAACAGATAGACAGACAGAGGGAGGGAGAGGCACCAGAGTACCACTTTTCTCGGGGTTCCCGCTCGCCAGCCGTACTTCTCGAGACCACAAGTCATTTCCACACCTACGCATTACGCGAGAAAAGGATGTGCATAGTGGCCATACTGCAAGCGAGAAAGAAATCAAAGAGCTGGATAATAATGTAAACTTCAAAGTAGCCAGGCGTTATCAGAAGGACGGTTATTAGTTAATAATAAAACACACACACACACGCACACACGATGCAATTAACGTTCAGTATTATTACATTTTTCACCTTCGTGCTTAACGTTCAACAATTAAACTATCGATTTTTACATGATCTTTTTTCCTTTGTATTTTGATATGAATATATATAAAAATAAAAATTTATGTGACGCAATAAAAAATTAATAGCGAATTGATAAAGAGGGTGGAAAAAGTGTAAGTATCAATCTTTTTGAAGATGGCGAAGAAGGTGTACAACTCGTATGCGCGAGCCGACGGACGGGAGAAAACTTTACCCGACGCCTTTGGACCAGTTCGCGCTGTTTTGCACGCGTTTATGGGAAGAAAAAATTATCTATAATTAATACGATTTTTTTTCCTCTGCTTTCCATCGGACCCCTCTTATTTATTTTATATTTTGGCTCCCTTTCAAAAAATGTTGTACTTGGTACGATATTCCTTCTTTTTTATTTTATTTTTCGTCATCCCTGTCTCCTTTTTTCCTTCTGTATTGCTCTTTCGCACTTTTCGAGTTTGTTCATACTTGATTTGGGTTTTTGTATTTTGTTCTCGTTTCTAAAATCTTGTATGTTTCGTTTTCGTTTTCGTCTCTTTTTTTTGTCTGTTTGCACTTTTCGACATTGCACCAACGCGCACGAACGTTATATAGACGGCTAAATTTTTCGAGGTGCACTCTGGTTTGCCGAGACGAAGGAGCGAACTCGGCCCGGGATGAAACGAGATTGGGCGAGGTTCTCGACTATCTTGCTGTTTCGCTTTTACTTTGTTTCGTTTCTGTTCTTTTTTGTTTCATTTTTTCGCCTCTCTTCTTTTTTTCTTGTGCAGACTGAAGCTTCGAAGGGCGCCTGCGGTATAATTAAAATACAGCTGAGCTCTTCAACTGCCTGCTCATATACTGCCGCTCCTGCTGTTGCTCGTTCTTTCATTTTCTCTCTCCCTCTTTTATTTCTCGTTTATCTTTTGCCTTTTTTTATTCGTCCATCTTTCTTCCGTCTTCTCGTCTCTCTTATCCTTTCTCTCTGTCTCTCCGCTCCGATGATTAGTATTTAGGGACCGGAATGTTATTCTTCGTGCGTGTATCTCCAGATGCAGAGAGGAGAGGCTTAAACATTTATTTTATTTTTTATTTTGTTTCTAACGACGTGGAGTAAAACGAAACTAATCGCCGCATTCGAACACAGGAATACGAGACTTGATAATTAGCGTCGATTCGAATGTCAACATTTTCTCTATATCGCTTAGCAAAGAGAATATTTTTTGAAATTGAACAACTATTTTCTACGATATAATTTTGTAATGTTTTTATCGATATGGGTGTTTCAGCAATTAAGGTCGATAAATCCTAGAAAATCGAAGTTGAAACCATGATTTTGTTGTTGTACGGAATATCGCAGATTTCGGCGATATATTGAAAAATATATTGATTTAGAAAAATCGACTGTTCCTGATGCTGTATCTCCTTTCTGGTTCGTCTGACAGAAAATAACGCGAATAGCTTTTTGAAGAGCTCGCCGAGACGAGAAGAATGAGCCCAGAAACATCCGAATAGCTCAATTTTTGTGGCCATGGTGAAAGCTCGAAAATCGCGATTTTGGGGATGGAAATGCAACAATCGCAATAAATGAGCTCCGTGGGGAGAAATTTGTTTTTTCTCAAAAATGATATCAAAATAATCTTATTCGATCGAAAATTTCTTGGTTATGAAGATTATGGCGTTATTTTGACCGAGATCTCGAAAACTCTAGGAGAAAAACGCAAAAGTCCCGAAATAATTATTTACCCACTTAAAACGCAATTTCGTTTGTCTATAAATATATCCAATGCTAAAAAAATGAAGGGGTTATTTTTCCTTTAATAAATTTGACAATATTTGACAGTACGTAACTTTGGTTGTATTCGTCGTACAGGTATTAAAAAAGCAATTGGAAGTTTGAAGATCTTTTTTTTAATACTCTTCGAGAGATTTTTTTTGTTGAGATCCTACAAAGTTATATGTTAAAAAGTAATAAGAAAAAGATGTTCCTAAATTTCCTAAGTCTAACTTTGACTGATACTTTTCAAGAAAAGTTTGCAGACTAAGTTTTCTACTCGCATTGAAAATGGTTAAGATTTGGCTACAAAATTGTTTTTTGATTTCAATGTTTAGTACCTCTTGAAGAAATACACTTAGAAAAATAAAAAAAAAACGAAAATAACAAAAACATAACAAAGTTCGCCTTAGGTGGTGGCAGCATTTGATTTTTTAAATAAAAATTTCACCTATCTCAACTTGCCAGAGAAAAACTGTTGCGGTCACAATGCGCAAATAATAAACATCGTAATAAAACTGCTACGTCTGTCACGAAAGCAATAATCCGGCTGTCGATTACACACTTCATGTACTACCTATAAAAAAACATAGCTGGCAAAACTTTGAAGATTGTCGTATGTCAGGGGTAAATATTTTCTAAAAAACAAGAAAAAATCGTTCGACCTTGCTCGTGTCGAATTAATTTTCCAGAATTAATTTTCATCTTAAGATGGAAATTTTGTGACTCATTACTTATTGATACATAACGTTGTAGGATCTCAATGAAAAATAAAATCTCTCGAAGTATATTAAAGACAAGACTTCCAGCTTCAAATTGCTTTTTTTTTCATTCCTGTGTGACAAATACAACTATAGTTACGTGCTGTCAAATATCGACAATGTTATTAAAGGAAATAAAATTCCTTTAATTTTGTTGAGCTGTGTACAATATGCATAGTAAATTATGATGGGAGGGGATTGAAAGAGTTAATTAGGTCGTTCGATAAGCACTTGTGCCGGCTTGCGTCACTCTTGTAATACGCGATGTGTGCGTTAAAATTGTCCCCCCCCCCTCCCTCCCCATTGTACCCGTTCTTCCTCTATATGTTCATCGTGTACTAATTGCTTTCTCTTTGTCGTTTCATAAATCTGGACTCTTATTATAGCGTCAGCGTAGATATACAACAGCTCTCACATTTTTGCAGCAAGCCCGCACAAAGACGTCTTACATCGAGCATATATGTCTATATATGATGCACGTGCGGCTTTACAAATACAAATATGTATGGGCGTATATATAAACCTTATGGAAGTATTTTTATACATTCTCAAAATATTTATTTATATATTTATTACGTACCAGGATTTTGCATGAACGCGTGACGCGTAGTTCGGACTCTCGCACGAGTAGAGAACGATTCGCGACTTTTTGTTGAATCGTCTTTTATTTTTTTTTAGATATTTTTTTTTGTCTTGCCTCAAGAAGGCTTCCGTGTCTTGTGATAAACGTGAGCCACGCTGAGATTACAAATTGCAAAACGCAGTGCTGCGCACCCCGCGGCTCGTTCTCTCTTTCTCTCGCGCCGTCTCGCCAGAAGAATATAATTAATATTCATTACTTATTAACGAAGCTATCGCATAACTCGCGAGTTTGCGAACAAGAAAAAAAAAGAAAATAAAGTAAAAAAAAAATAAAAAATAAAGACACACTTTGTTCGGGAATCTTCCGCTCTCCTTGACGGCTCTTTCCTCATTGACGGCGAGTTTTTTTCGCAATTTTTTCATGTTTTTTTTAAAAAAAATTTTAATTCATTGCCTTCGTAATTTTTTTCGGCTTTATCGGGACGCGAATGTACTACGATATGAAAAATTAACTTGAAAACTTTGTTTTTTCTTCTTTCAATCCGAAGTCAAACGCGAACGGTTATCACGACTGAAAGTCGCGCAGATCTCGAGCCTCGTGAGGTTCGACGAGATGTCGCTAGATGGCATTGTATGTACGATTTGAAGAAGGCCAAAAGCCTTAGCCACGGATATATACGTATATATACATCTCGAGAACGATCTTGGCCCTTCTTCCATCCTCTACGACGCGTAAAATCACCCGCTCCACGCCCCCCTCTCACCCTCCTTTCTTCCCTCAATGGACCGCAAAAGCAGCTTTTCTCTCATTTTCCTTCCTTCGTACAGCCCTCATCCCTTCTCGTGCTTCTTCCGTTGCTTCGAGCCATTCGGCACCAGGGTATCCCCCGAGCACGCTCGGAGACACGGCTATTTCATTTTTGATGCCATAAAGAGGCATTTTATCACCGCGTTTAAGGGTTATTGTACAATAAAAGTGGCATTATTATCAGTTAACAGAGGAGGCATGCGCGCGCGCGAGACTCTCGACTGATATCTACCGGTTGTTTCACGCTTCTTCCTCTCTCTCTCTCTCTCTCTCTCTTTAGCCTCTTTCTCGTCCGTGCCATTGCGAGAAGGGCGAGCGAAAGCCACCGAGGGGTGCGAGATGCGAAGGAATAAGGAGGACCTTTCTCTCTTTTCGCTACGGAGGTCGTGAGATGCACGACTGACTTTATGACTCGTAAAAAAAGGCTCCAAGGCGCGTATATCTTACTCTCTCGTGTGCATCTCGTTCCACGATGACGCGCGTCTCGTTCTTGATCCTTGGTTCCCATCGCCTCGCAACCACCCCTCTTCCTGTCTTCGATAACTGGTGCAACGTCGACGCAACGTTTGTGAAATTTCTAAAGCTTTTTTTTCTTCGACACCGTCTTTTTCTTTTTTCCGCGTGATTTGACACGCCATCTCGATCCGGAAGATCCCTTCACCCTCGAAACAACGGGGTAAATGAACAATATTTTATTCGAATGAATAATATTGCCGCGTTTTCCTATTTTTTCAGTAAAATAATTAAACCCGAAATTGACATCGATACGAAACTAGATTTTATTTTTGTTAATTTCAGGAAAAATTCAACTTCGAATAAATGTGTTCTTCGCAGTTTTGCGTCTATGATTAAAATTTCATATCGAAATAATATTATTGTAACGTAGGAAATATAACGAGTTCGGGAGAATTCGCGTTGGACGTAGCGCCGATTCGCATTTTGATTATTCGTTTCGCTGCTCCAGCGTTCTCTCGATGTTATGCCCATCGGTTACAATACCGTGCGGACCCTATGTCGGCTGCATAAATTCACGCGCTGTACACACACACGGACATATCCACAGTGTTCCAGCGTCCCAACGAGCTACCGCGTTTTGCCGTATCGAGTCTCTCTCTCTCCCTCTCTCCTCCCTTCACTTCTCTCCTGTGCGTCCCAGTGCATAAAACTGTAATCGGCCAATGAATAACTAACAATTCACCGGGGCCATCGATTCGCGATAAATGGACATCAGAGAGGCCACTCTCGCAATGGTGGCTCCCAAAGCTTTTTTTCTCTGTTTCTTTTTTTCCCCTCTCGCTCTTGCTCGCTCTCTCCCTCTCTCTCTCTCTCTCTCTCTCTCTCTCTCTCTCTCTCTCTCTCTGAATGCGTGAAGTTTGTTCGATAGAAATTTATAACTCCAACAAATTGTCGAGCTTGTTACCGCTCCAACAGGAGTTCCAACCATTTTTACTTCATTCCGGGTCAGAGGATTATCGTACGCACAAATTTCCGTGGTCGAGCTCATTGAAAACATCGAACCGGAAATTCCAACCTCACGTCTCGAAACTCCATTTTTTTCTCTCTCCTACATTGTACGTTCTTCTTTCAAAAAATGAAAATAAGAGAATGAGTAAAAGAACAACAATTCCTATCGTTTTTCCAAGAAGAAACGATAAAAAATACGTGTCTCGAGGTTTAGCCACGAGAATCGAAGCAACAGTCTCGTCTCGTTTGTTCCGCTCGATAAAATTCGACGAGCTCAAAGATGGGCGGGTCATTCGCAAGAGTCGTCGTGACACGGGTAGTTGAATAATACCAAAATCTTTAGGGTGTTCCAGACAATATAAAACCTTGAAAAATCTTCACTTCTACAGATCTCAATAAACTCACGCTTTTCTTCATTCCGAATCACCCCTTTTCTCGAGTGACTAAAATTCCGGTAGGTTTTGCTCGATTACCCAAAAACAATTAGCGCCAACCCTCAATTAACTTACATACTTTCATCAAACGATTATTACGATATTTCTCAAAGACCCAGTCTTCGTTCGATTCGTCCATACGAATTTTAATAATTCAACCCTCATCGTTTCACAATGGCGAAAGTGGCGCCCTCGTAGGATCTGCCATGATAGGAAATACGAGTATAGATAATATTCATATACATATGCATGTACACACGTCGTGTACTATATATATGTTTTCGCAACACTCATACCCTTCCCCTTTCCCCGTCTAACCGCCCTTCCGTGCCACAAACCGGGTGTGTTATATACACGTACAGACACCCGGGATGCCGGCAAACTTCCTTCCACGTTGTACACCGGAAACTCATTGTAAATCTCAGGAGTCAGCGCCGCCGGTCCGTAGAACAGCACCCGGGGCTGCTCTCGCTCCGGATTCACCGCCGCTCTCGCTTCGGTTTCTCGTCTACCACGTATAGTCTATTTAAACACACACACAAACGCGCTAGGTATATATGTATATATATATATATATATGTAGAAAGCCAGCTCTACCTGAGAAGCGTATCACACGCTCTCTCGGTCCACGTACGATAACGCTCGACGTGTTTCATACAGAGAGCCACGAAGACGAGTTTAAACAGCGAAATTACCTGAGAGCTCCATCGAGCTACGTTATATAGTGCACACATGTAGAATCTTAATCGCATAACAATATGAATGTGTTTGTATTAAGTTGAGATATCCGTGCGAGGGTCGTAAAGATTGCCCGAGGAGACCGGAAGTCGTGTAAGAAGATGAGTTTTGTTGTTTGGCGTGTAAATCGCACGTCGTGGCATCTGGATTATTCTCACGCTTAATGAGAGGAATAATCTCGTACGAGTTGTTCGAAAAGTGAGATCTTTAGTGTGAAACGTTTTTGTGACTTTCGAATGCGAGATAACGCGTATCGAAAGGGATACGTCCGGATATATATACATAGACATAGGGCCTGTAATATTTGGAAGTTAAACGTACGAGTGCGGGGACATTTCGACGGTAAAAATGATCCAAAGATTGTGAATGAATCTTGTTTTTGCTTTTTGAAGGTTTTTCGACTAGATCATAGATCATTTCTCGAAGGGAGATCGATAGGATTCACGGTGACGTTAGACTATGATTTATCTTCGATGTTATGAGACTACTCATAGCCGTGAAAAGTTCTCGTTCCGGCTGGTCTCACTGGTAACTCATCGCTAAATTATTACTTACCCAGTTGTTCACTACGTAGGTAAGGCAAATTTTGCAGTTTTCTGCTTTGTAGACAACAACTAGCTTTCAATCGACAGTAATAGTACGATTGTGTCGATCGTTAAGGGTCGTCTTCATCGATTATCTTCGTGGAAATTTGTCGAGTTTCAAATACGCAGTTACTTGTATCACCGCAAGAGCGCGACGGTCTTTATGCCACGTGCTCCAGCGCAGGGGTTCTCATTTTTCTCACAGTTGCGGCAATTTTAAACCTAGTACACGTCAAAACTTTTTTTAAACGCGTGGCACGGTTTAAAATACTTTTGTTCGTGGGAAAAGTAAGTCGATCGTCACTCACTTACTAATCGATGAACTTTGATTTAACATTAAACGAGGGATGGAAGATTTATTAATTGGATTCTCATTAAATCAAATTTATTTCTCCTGACTCAAAAAGTTCGTTGGACTATAATGAATCTCCATATTAACGCATGATGATAATGAAGATGAGGGTTTCTCATATTATCATTTTTTAAATTGAAATCACGATATTTTAATGTTTTTCATTAACGATATACGCTACGTTGTTTCCGATTTGCACAACCCCTTCAAATTAATTATCACCGTATGATTATCTTCCGGGAAATGACTTTTTCACTCGTTTGTGAAAAATTCAATGACTTCGCGTCCCCTTCCCTAACCGCATTTGAATTTACTTTGCATTACAACCGGAGTCATGAGAATCATTATTACTTATCGTTATCGGTGTTATATATATTCATTAATATTCAACGTTATGTTAATAATAAAAATAAGGGCCACCCGTGGAGTGTTAGAGCTCGTGTAGAAAATATCTCGGCACGCCTGCGTGGCCTCAAACGTTCGAAGACACGCTCTTGTTCGGTGTACTATCTTTATTTTGCTTCTTCCGTCCGTCCTTACGACTCCCACTGGGAAAGGACAGGATCGCGAGCTCATAGTTGAGAGAACAAATTTTTAATGCATAACGTTTCGCGAGAATGTTGTTTCTGGCTTCGTTAGAGCTCGTTCCTTAATTCGACACACACGCTCATTATCTCGTCGTTTATTTAATTTTTGTATTATATTTTTTTCATTTCTCGCAACGACCATTCCGCAACTCTATTACGCGTTATTTAGTGCATCGTGTACTTGCCTACTTACTTTGTATGTCGTATTAGAGATTACTACGAGATTTTATTTTCCATCGTACTAAGGATATGATGATGAATGATTTACGCCACCTGGCAACGCAACGAAGATCTTTTTAGTACGCATAACGCGGAAGCGGATGTTATTTATGCTCCGTTGGGGTATTATGCATCGACAACGAGGGAGACCGAGAGGTAGGATTTGTATCCCGGTGTCCAGAGTAGCGACGACATTGGGAGTAACCGACTTGTTTTCCACGCGCCTGTATCAACTCTCGCCCTTTTCGGATTTTCCCACTCGTGGAATTCTCTGTCAAGGTGAGCTCCGAGTATGTAAAATACGCACGAAGGGAGCAAATCGACGGATGTCGGATATTCTCGATGATTCTTTCGCAGTGATCGTTCCATCCCTCCGCCAAGATCAATTCGCGGATTCGATCCAACGAATAATTAAACATTTCAGCTTCTGGACAATCGCTGAGTCACTCTATGAGTAAAAATGTAAAGAGAGTCAAGGTTAAGAAATAGAACGGAAATTCAAGAATGTATTGTTATTCCATATCCTTATCTTTTTCACGAACAAATCTATATAATTAAGAATTCTTCGCGCGAAATAATCGCACGATCTGTTAGTTATTTTCCCATTCGCTTCTTTCCCATCGATCCGTGAAGTGCAAACATCATACTCCTTCTAACGATGATTAATGTTTCGGCGTCGGAACGAGGAATAATTAGCATCGTTTCGCGATCGGAACCTCGGTCTAGCTCGAGCTATTACCGAGCGTAGCTTGCTAACGCAGCTCGTTGATCGCACTTTGTCTGCGTCATTTCCTTAACAGATTCAGGTAGGCGAGACCAACCCTTAAAACCAGTTAAGTCGGGTGAACAGTCTTTTAAGTAAATAGAAACGAGTCGTAAAGATGAATGGCACGCACTGTGCAGTAAGGCAAATAGGAATAATACATGAAAAACTGTACTTGATCATGAATACGACACAGGGTTGCCTGGAGAAAAAGTTATTTACCAGGACTAGGTGAATTCTTGTCGCGTGCGATTGCCGACGGGTCGAGAGGTCGCGAAACACACCGGGGTAGTTTTTCATCGTGTTCCACCACTTTTTTTATGGATGTTTTTAAGACTCTTGAAAGGAGGGAGGGTGAAAGAAAGAGGGATAGAGAATGTCGAAACAGTCAATGCTACAGCGAGCAGAGCGAGAACTCCAGCAGGGCGATGGACTACGAACCAGAACGGTTTATAGCATTGCAGTACCTGAGAGAATATCAGAATATTTGTTTTGATGCCCATATGTTATCAATCTCATAAAACTCTATTGCACAGAATATTCATCCTGTCGGATCAATCCCTCTCGTTCATTATCTCGCGATTGTACCTGTGTTGCCGATGTAATTACTAATTTATTAAACACGATGTACATCTTATGAATTTACACACTGTAATACTGCGAGTTGTGTTCTTATCGTTGGGGTAGTCGTGCGATCTCAACGCGACGAGTATATGACCAGAATTAATTTGAATGCAATAATTTTCATTTCGGCAACGATGACCAATGTCACTATAAAACACTTGGACGAATATTTCCCCAAAATTTAATTATATCCAAGATAAATACAAAAATTCTGTTGATATTTGATAACCGATACCATAAATTCATTTTTACCTCGCATAACCTTCGCGTATTACCAGAAGAAAAAAAACAGCACGGAGTTTTTTTTCTTATTCGTTTTTCTGTCGGAGTCGCATTATCTGCGTCGTTATACGTGAAGCTACGCACGTGTCAAGGTCAAAATTGTGGAAAAACGAGTAAAAAAATGTGCGGAGTCTCGAACTTCACCAAGCTAGGCGCATTTTACGGAAAGATAGATCAGGAAAGAGTGGTTCGTAGCTATATCGAGAATTCCGTGGTCACGTTCTTCTCATTCGTGGGACCTTTTCCGTGTACCGATAAACGTTTATCGACGCAGATTGTACAATCTTGGGAGTATAAAGTCTTTGACGCCAATGAGCAAGACCAATATTCTTCATAACGAATTTGATCATATCGAAAACGCTACTGTTCTCGTCATTTTCTAAGGTATGTTCGTTCGCTAAAGGTCGCACTTGAATTATTCTCGCCGTAAGATATACGATGTAGCATTAATGAAATTTGCATGACGATCGAAAGGACGTTTTGATCAAACTTTCCATTTGGTATATCGATGTATTATTCGAGACGAACGAGATGCCAAAACAAAATTATCGACGCCTCTCTATTTTTAATATTAAATCATGTTTCAGTCATAATGTCTTCAGTGACGGTCTTCCTTCTTGTGTGCCTGGGACTATTCGCCCTTACTCCTTGGCAAACTTTCGCGGTGAGATTTTTAAATATTCTTAAGATCAATATTGTTCGGAAATAATTGACTGAACATCATGAACAAAAAACGTTTCTGGAACATTTCAGGAAAATCGTCCGTCGATTCCAAGTGCTGCTCAACAGTGTAGAGATCGTGAGTTTTACGCAGTGTGTTTGGTGAGGAAGTTTTTAATTATTGTCCGAATAATCGACTAGTTCGTTTCCTAAAAAAAATGTTTTCTTTTCTAATAAAAATATCAATGTCGATATATTTTTTAGCCCCATACCGAGGAAGATCGGGAAGTTAATTTCTGTGTGAATTTGCCATGCGCTGACCCAACCATAACTGGGGCGGGAACGTTTGTCTGGCGCGACACTGGAGCTCCTTTAAACGGGACGAGTTGCGGCACTACAAAACAAGCCAAGGTCAGTACGGTGTGAAACAAAATATTTTCGGGGTCCGTCTTGATCACTGATAACCTTGAAATAATATTTAATTATTCCAGATTTGCATTAATGAGAAATGTACACCGGTCGAAGAAAAATATGTGCCTCACTATGACGGGACACATAGAACGAAGATA
The DNA here is from genome assembly GCA_964017225.1 of Netelia inedita. Taxonomy (NCBI): domain Eukaryota; kingdom Metazoa; phylum Arthropoda; class Insecta; order Hymenoptera; family Ichneumonidae; genus Netelia; species Netelia inedita. The sequence goes on from OZ024921.1 coordinate 10,931,455, forward strand.
TGTAGAAAAGTAGCGCCGTAAGAGCATCGATCCCTCTGCCGTTTGATTTAAAGAGCTATCGTTTAACCGTGATTGATACACTGACACAATTAATGCCTTTGTAAAATGGACAATAAAATTTGTGAAAATGTGTTGCGAATACACCATTTTTCCTGCACGAATGTTTATAAGATAAAGAAGAAATAAAGAAAATTGAAAAAACGTGTACAAATATTTTGCACCCGCATCGGCGTTCTCGACGGTCAAAATACGCCGAAACTATTATCCGAACAAGAAAGAACTACGAAAAACCGTCCATTCCATTTTTACGAATACGATCGTTAATCCTTCTGTGTCGGCGAGTCTATCTTCAAGTTATACGAGTTCAATAAATGTAAAATATTGTAAATATTTTGGATTATATCTTATACTGATAGTTGTCAACACAACTGTAGCAATTATTATTTAACTGTAATTAATTCCGTGATTTGGGCTGATTGACCGAGTCAGGAGCGAATGATTCAAACAATGAAATGGATATTTATTATTAAATTGTGGTAATAAAGGAATAGAACTTTCGTCTCAATAGAAAAAGGTTTGCATTCAGCAATTTCTCGGCGGTCTTGTCCTCTTTCGACGCCTCTTTTTTTCTCTCCACAACAGTATCTAGCTGTTCCTGGCAAATATTTTACTAGGCAAGGAGAATTCGGCTCACTATTTTTTACTTCTAATAGAGTAATGGATACTTGCATATACTTGAACATCTATGTCAAACGCTCTTGCGGTTGCTTTTACACCTACCCTACTTTATCAAACACGGTCGATACCAATCAACGGTAGTTTATTTTGAGGGGATGTACCTAGTCAGTATATTAAAAAAATCGTTTTTCCGTTTCTGGCATTTTCGTTAAGTGGACGTAAAATTTTGTTGACAGTAATTCGACAAATATTCTCGAAGTAACAGTTATAATGGTAAAATAAAGCGCAGTATAAAAAGTATATTGAAAACGGCGACTCGAAAACTTATGATAAAAAAGAATGCATTGGATACGTTTAGAAGAGAATAAGGACGCAACTACGAGAATGTGCGAACAATGTGGAAACCGTTCAAAAAGATAGTAGAATAAGTAAAAAAAACTCTTGGTGAAGAAGGAAAGTTTAACGGTAAGATGATCGACAAACCAAACGTCTATTTCCCATTCGTTGATTCCCATTCATTCACGGCTGTGAATGAATTAGATTAATTTAAACATGATTATCAAACTTTATCACCGGATGTTCTTTCGGCTATACGACCAATTTATGAAGATCTCAGCAATAACAATTTCTTAGGAAGATGCGTCGGTGGCTTCACTCGAAATAACAACAAAAACTACGATCAATTAATTTGGAAAATCCGTTCGAAAATTACTCCGAGTGACTCTCAAATTGTTGAAACTGCAGCATACATCGCTGCTTGCTTTTCAACGAGCGTTGAACGCCATTACTTTTATACATGATGGCTGCAATGGGGGTCACCCATGGCCTAAATTCCCATTTATAGGTACACCGCAAAAGAGGATGCACATCGGACCTTGATCTCAGAGCGAAAAACGCATGAGAGCACTAGGGAGGGAAGAATGGTTTGCAGACAATATCAAATCGAACTTTTAAAAGCTGCAGTTGGAATGGAGGACTCATTATAAGCTCTTGGAATAGATGAATCCATGTAGGTTGAAAACATATTTTTTGATTGTTTTTTAAACTTTGAACGCGTTATTCTCAAAATTATGTTTTTCAAGTCGGTGAGGAGGATATCTCAGGAACGGTTGAACCAATCGGGCTCAAATTCGCACACAAGCTTTAAGACTTTAGTTTTTATTCTGTAATCAAAGATTCTTTCGATCCAATCCGTATTATTAATTTGGTTAACAATTTTAAACGACATTTTGTTGAAAATTATTTTTTTTTGAAATGCCACTATTTTGTTTAATTATGATATATTGCTTATTTCTTCTATTAAAGACAAAATTTGACCTTATATTAACTAAGTCTTCATGAAATTTACTCACTGCAAGTCGCCTTTTTTGAGGTGCTTTCAGGGATCGGCCGTAGCAGATCCACTAATCAATATTTATGTAAACAAAATATGGGCATATACGTGGTAATCATGTTAATTCAATGTTGGAACATTCATTACAATAAATGCAAACCCGTATCCGGAAGAATTTCTTGAAACATTGTTTTTTTGCCTCTTGACTGGGTATAGCCCCTTAAATGAATTGTATTCACACTAAATAGAATAAGGCAAGGTAATGAATAAATTGTGGATACATTCATTTGTTCTCCGCAAGATCTTCGCGTATTATGAGAACAAAATAAGCAGTATGGAGTTTTTGTCTATTTGTTTTTCAGTCAAACTCGACATTAGTACCGTCGTTACTGCACGTAGCGCTACACGCGTAGTCTGCAGCCAAGGTCATGAATACGGAAAGAAGATTAAAATAAAATAAAAAAATAATATAAATGAATAGTGATGAATAGAGCTAACTGTAGACATGGTGCCTAGGAAGTCATCAAGAAAGCTGTGTTTTAGAGAAACAATATACATAAAAGCATAGCACGATTCGTATCGATATTGCGACTGCCGAGGTCACGATTTTGCGATTTGCGTGGTGTTTTTCTTCCGTCGATAAGCATTTATAGGCGAAAATTGTAAACTCTTGGGAATACAAATCCTTCGCGACCGATAGCGGCAGCATCCATCATAAAAAATTGACCAGGGTGCAAACATTGTCCTTACCGTTTCGCAAGCCAAAATTCATCGCTGAAAGTCGCTTTTTCATTATTCTCACAGCGGGATATTTTATATTGCTTTTACGAAATTCCCGCAACTATTTTCATCAAAGCGGGTTTCAGTCACAATGTCTTCAGTCACGGTCTTCTTTCTTGTATGCTTGGGGCTATTCGCCGTTACGTCTTGGCAATCATCCGCGGTAAGATTGTTAAATATCCGTGAGATCAATATTCTTTGCAAATAATCAGCTAAACATTACGAAAAAAACATTCTTGGAACAGCTGAAAGCAGCGGTGCCAACTGCTGCTCAACAGTGTAAAGATCGCGGTTATTTCGGATCGTGTTTGGTGAGTCACTTTAAAATTATTTATTAAATAATTGCCGGGTTCGTTTGATGGTAAAATCGATTTTTCATTCTTATAAAAATTACGCTGGTGATACATTTCCAGCCCAAGAATGCGGAAGAAATGGTCGTTTATCGATGTGCGAACTTAGCGTGCGCTGAGAAAGTCCAGGGTAGGCGAAGATTTATCAAGCGCGAAATTGGACCTCCTGTAAACGGAACGAATTGCGGCGTTTCTAAGGTCAGTACATTCTCTAACCAAACATTTTCAATGACCTTATGGATTATTGATAATATTCAACAGCATATAATTATTCCAGATTTGCGTTGATAAGCGTTGTAAATTGGTCAACAGAAATGAACTGCCGATATATATCGGGTCAAGTGCAGCGAAGAACTGCAGAAATGGTTAAATTTAAAACTTCGCTGCGACAGGATTCTTTTTTGTTCTTCGATTGAATGAATTATGGTTCATCATACTCGAACGCCGATGTAATTGAAGCGTTTGTAAGATGCTAATAAAATATGTGTAAAAAAACGTAAATTCAGAACCCTTGTAAAATAAAGACCAAATAAAGAAAAATTGAACAAGAAAGAACTACGAAAAATCTTCCAGTCCATTTTTATGAATAACATCGTTGTATTTCTGTGCCGGCGAGTCCATCTCCATGTCGAACGAGTCCATTAGTGTAAAGTGACGTAAATAATTCGGATTATTTCTTACACCGCAAAACTTTGATTTTACTGACAATAATCGACACAACTTTGTGAAACGTCATTGATACCAATCGATAATATTTTATTTGCATTCGAGTGAATTTCATCCATTCTAAATACAATAACGCGGTAGATAGTCAATGAACGTATGATACATTCATCATTCTCTCTACAAGACTTGTCAGTATAATAAAAAACGGAAATGTTTCAAGATTTTCTTGATAGTTTGTTTTCCAATCGAATTTTGCTACTTTCATAACCGCCTATAGTGCAGTGTACTCCTTGGATAGCGTCGATGCTTCTAGTTCATTATATCCGGATCACTCTAACGTGAAAGCGTTACCGAGGTAATTACTAATTTACCAACGGCGATGCTAGCCCTATGAGTTAAGGTACTACAATATTTGCACGGTGCAAGAACAGTGCGTCGTACTATTCAAATTATTGCATATTCTTGCTGTTCATGGTTTAGTCGGTACGTTACCGACACAATTGCAAAAACGCGAGGTTTGCTCATTACCACGTCTAGCCAAGACCCAGATCGAAGCGAATCAGGGTTAGCCGGTTTTCTAGCGCCGGAAACCGGAAGTGGAGGGAATCTCTTACATGTCGAGTGTCGGTCGTCCGCGCCAAACTAGCCGCGTTATCTACAACATCCTACGGTGTAGCCTAGCCGCTTCGTTCGTTCTCGTCCATCCTCCCCTCTGGCAATCCTACACGGTCGACCATCCAGTAGCGACTGGGAAACGATGGAGGAACACGTTTGCGTCGTTGCATCGCATGACCAACCCTTCGTATTTCCTTGCTAGGGAAGAATCGTTCAACACGCTGTCGCTGTTGCTTCTGTCGAAGCTACCGTGGTGAGTGGGACGAGAGTGCCCGGTGGTCTTCGTTCTACACGCACTCCCGGTGCGCTCTTGGGGATATGGTACAACACGTTAAAGCCACGGGAGAGACCGCCAAGTGAACTAGGAATTTCACGATAGGGAGGTAACGTGAAACGTGCCCACTAGGAACGAGGAACATGCTAAAGGGATCCTGGCACATGAGAGAGAGAGAGAGGGATAAAGGAGGATATCGAGAGCGACCAACCGTCGCACTGGACATAATTTCCGCCCGACGAGATCAGAATTGCTAATGACGTCACTACCGCCTCCCTCTCCGCATCATTCACCATCTCGTCCCGCGCGCATACCCACGTACCTCTGCGATGTTGGCCGGTTGCGCAAACGCTTCCATTCCACCCGGTTTGATATGACCGGTTACTTATACGGGACCCGCCAACCGCCAACAAGCCGAGTGTTGGCAGGATCGTCCGAATGAAGACGAGAGTACGTCGCGACGATCACCGGGTTCGTACGTATATACCGGCGCGTGGTAACCAACACTTACAGTCGATACTGCGATCGTCAGCGGGCTCCGTCGTGTCGGATTAGCGGCAGGCTAGAATCTCGGTAGTTGCCGGAGCCTGTCCATCTCTTCGTTTCAACCAGTCTTTGGAAGAGCTGGAGACGTTATAACATAGTTCACGTCCTTCCTCGTACCTGACGTACGTTTTCGATTCCACTTCGCTCTCTCTCCTCTTCTCCATGCCAGCCGATCCTCTCGACCTCTCGCGCCCATTCTCTTTGACGTCCAGAGAACCGAACCGACCGATGTCCACCCCCGTGAGAGGACCGTGCTGACGGGACAGCGCGCCTTCTCTATATACGCATCCTCGATTCCTGATCCATGGATGTCGGCCGATTGGCGTCCTCGATTTCTCCGACATCGTAGGCTTCCAGCCAGGATCGGTTCATCCAACGGTGCAGATAATTTCCGGATTTCGCAGATGCATGTAACAGATCTCTCAAATCCATTCCAACGGCGTAACGGCCGACTCGTGGTATAGTATACATAATGGTATATAGATTTTGAATGCGTTTCTGTCTGGGCGGACGATGGTCAACCGGACAGTCCAGGAGATTGGAGGAGTAATCACCCGAGGGATAGCCCACTTTCCCTTAAAATTTTCATGGGCCTTTCGAAATTTCGAAACGTCCCTCGGAATTCTCGATTTCCCCGTCACGATTCCTGCCATGCTCCGAGTATACATCGCTTTGCTTTTCCGTAACGTTTGACCAGGGTGGGCGGCGGATAGAGAAGGGAATGTAACTCTTCCACCGACGAGACTTTTCATTAGCGTGCACGCGGTTTACATTTTCCATGGATCTCGAACCTTTGAAAAAAATACCTCCTCGACCAAGACCTTTTTTTCAACTCTCTCGGCGCTCTCGTTCCGTGAAACAAATTGAATTTTTCATTCCATTCCACTCATTGTTACGACTCTCACAGTCTCGAAGAGCGATTTTTATTATTTGCATGCGCGATTTTCCTACGTTCTTCGCAATTTTCAATTCCCGCTGTCAGTGCCTTCCGCATAACACGACGGTTGATGCATATATGTGAAAATGTATATATATTTCAGAGAGTCAAGCGTACGCGAAGCATATAGCGCTCTTTTTCTCGTTAGCGTGTCACGCACGCCGATGAGGCTTTTCATTAGTACCCCGCGATGCATTCCTGTTAGACAGCTCTCGCTCGCTATATACTGTATGAAACGAACGACGAGTGTGGGAGGAAAAAAGTGTCCGAGAGAGAGAGAGAGAGAGAGTGAGGAAGAGGGAAAGAGAGAAAAGCATTGCGGAAACGTTTGCAGGACGGTCTCGGAGTGAGGGGTCGGGAGACATTTTTAATTACCGACCGGAGGTACGGCAGTCCCGTATCAGCTGCCAAATATTTCCGGGCCGTGTGTCACCACGAACGAGACTGCTATGCTGGACTCTCTCTTTCTCTCGTTCTCGTTTCCCGCTTTTATCCTACCGCGAGCGGTTGAGCTTTTTTCTACTATGCGCAACGTATAACCTCCCTCGTATATGTATATATCTGTAGCCAAAGTGTCTAGTACGGTATTATACTTTTAATTATCGCATGCGTTCGTTCTTTTTTTCGACTGTTTGTATGTTTCTATTTTTATTTTTTTACTTTCTCGTTCCTCGATCGACGGACACATGTGGCCGGGCGGCTTGCTCTAATTAAACGTTCGCTGGATACTCCGCGACCGAAAATATCTGACATTCGGACTTTTTGAAAAATCTCATTCACGTCCATGATTTTGCTTGTACGAAACACTGTTCTTTTTCAAAATTACAATTTCTTTTTTCGTCCAAACCGAGTCGGTATGCTTGACATGTCATACTGATTCCAGAATTTAATTAACGTACATAATTTTGATTTTGGCGACGATACATTCTAGTTTTTCCTGCCGATCGAACTTATTACCGATCGATGGAAAAATAATTTCCCCTTTGGGTGACCCTTGTTGCACCCAACTGAATCGAAAACTCGCGCCGTCACTTGTCTGACCACTCTTTCCGCCGCAGTCACTCTACTACTTCCATCTTTCCCGGTGCGGTGATGTCGAGTGACGTGTCTCCTATCCACGTGCACCCTTCGTCTTTCCCTCCATATCTACCCCTACGACTTTACACACATACAAATATATGTATATCTAGCAAGACTACGAGGGATCGACGATTATTTATTTATGGATAAATGAAGTAGGCTTTCTCCTCTACGGCACTTTCCCCTTCCTACGAACTCTGATACCCTTTCCGGATTACCTCGTTTCCGCAAAAGTCTGAAACCCTCAACCACCCTATATATAGTACAGCAAGCACCTCGATTAATTGATGGGGCTCTCAGTGGCCGCCAGTCGGCGTGTGACGTCTATCATTTTAATTTACCGCTCTCGGATTATTAAATCGAGAGAGAGAGAGAGAGAGAGAGATAAACGAAGGAACTGGCAATCACTCTCTCACTCTCCACCCCCAATCCCCTCCCTCTAGCCTGTGACTGCATATATGTATATTAAATTTGGCTTCTATGTAAGGGAACTTTGCGATTGGTGTATGTATTATACAGAAATGCCGCAAAGCGCGTTTCATCCCCTGTCGCGGCGAGTCCCGGAGGTCCCGCGAGGATCTGTTGGGATGTTAGGAACATATTCTCGTACATACGTATGCGTATATACGTGTATGGTAAGACACTGGGATATCTAACGTCTAGCCAACACATAAGTTTACGTACTTTACGAGAGTGTAGGTTGCTCGAAATGTTTTCCCTCTTTTCCCAATAATATTTCTTTTCTGTCTTCAACCCCTTCTGACTCTTCCACAGTTAGCTATCCTTGGCTATACTAAATATGTTCATTTTGTTGAAGTGATTGCCAAACTAATAACAAAAAAATAGGAGCCAAATCTAGGTAAAAAAATTATCACGAGGATAACTTTTTTTTATCATCTTGTATAAGTTTTCAATCCCAAGCACGAGATGACAGACGTGACGAAAGTAAAACACGTGAAGGAACTCTCGTTCGCTGCCTCCTTGCCTACTTGAACGATCCTTAGATCGGCGCTTTTGCTATACATATATATATAAGTATATAATAAACTTTACTTCCCAACGTCGGTTGTTTTAATTACTTTTTAATTTGTTTCGTAATAGCGCGGCTAGTGTAGCCTTCATAATTCTTGCCCGTCCCTGTTTCTACTGTGTTCTTTCTCTCGTAGCTCGGCTTTTTTTCTTTCTTTCTCCATCCTTATATTCATTCTCGGATAGTCCGTGCGTTGGATAAACTATACATATATATATGTATGTATGTATCTACCAGCTACTAGCTACTGGCTACTATTATAGTTAGCAACGAAAGTACAGATACGGACATTGTAGTTTCGCGAGACTAAGGTGGAGCGCGAGAGCGGGAAAAGAGTCGACGGACTCTTGGGGAGAGTACATCACCGGTAACTTTGTGCTGCCGGCTGCCGTAGCGTCCAGGAAATTAGTCTACGGTTAAAAACGCTCGCGAAATTGCCTCTTTCCTTTCTCTCTCCCCGGCTGCTCTTTCTTTTTTTAACCCTTTTTCCCTCGACTTCGAGGGGCTCTGCTCGCACGCGCGGCTTCGTTCGTTCACTCCCTTACAACAGTGGCGTCTAACGGGATCCGAGGTAGGATATAGGTGAGCTACGTGCTGCACGTGTACTTCATTCTCGAGGCCGCGTTCCCGGGAACAGAATATAAAAAAAAGGTTATTAACAAGAAATAAGATAAGATAATACGAATAGGTCGACTCGAGTAAACTCCGCGAGTATGTACGGCTCAAGGCTAGTTCATCGTGTGACAAAATATTTTTGCCTACGCTATGCTTCCTTTCCTATACGTTGAATAACGTATCAATATTACGGATTTGCGTCCATCCTTGTTGTTGTTTGGTAAGGGAAGATCGAACGCCTAAATATGTCCGCTCGTAATTAGCTAATGACTGTGGGAATTTGCGAAGATGTACGACGATTCAACTTGGATGCAAAACATCACCGGAACGCTATTATTTTTTGTTGCGTCCGATATCATTAAAAGAAATGAATCCTAAACGCGAACGTTCGTAAGATGGAGAAGAAATAGAGACAAAATAAAGAAAAAAAAACGTACTATTATTTTAGCATCGACGACCTCTATTTAACGATTACAGAGCTGTTATCCAACCAATGAGGAACTACGAGGAAGCTTCATGCTAATTTTACCATTATCTTCGTTCTATCTTTTAAAAACTGCGTATTTTTTAAATACCTTAATTCATTTGAAACTATTCAATGTAAATGCAAAAAACGCTATTTTTATATGTCTTGTGCTAAAATTTAGTAGAGCCTTATTCATCTTTTATAGATCGATATAAATCACCAGTTGGTTCGTCGTTGAGTTCAACATCGCATTGCGATCTCGATAGTTATGAAACGATAGAGTGAGGGAGAGTCAAAGGGAGAGAGATAGAGAGAAAGAGAGTAAAGATGGTGAGCAAACGGAAAAGCGCGAGTGCAAGTCCCATAAAACCCAGGGAGTAGTATAATCAAAGTTGTCGCGGTAGTAGCTTCGAGGTCGGTTCGTCCTGCCGAGAGTTAGCCTCCCGCGACGGAGTTTAGCTATCGCGTTGGTACGATATTCTTGCTTCTTTCTCTCACTTTCTCAACAACATTTCGAATCTTTCCCGTTCTCCCTCTCGCATGGAGAAAAATAGAGGGAAAGATTCAAGCAGAGAGAACGAGAAAGAGAGAGAGAGAGAGAGAGAGAGAGTCTCGTCGTCCTCGGGTAAGCCTGGAATTTATAGCTACGCCGCGACGTCCGTCTTCACTCGCCGTGACGCCCTTCCACCACACCGCTTACCGTCCATACTGTCCATCTCTATGCCGGTTTCTTCCCTCCAAAAAGGTCCGAGTCTCTCACAAGTCGTTCCTTCCTCCCTCCGTTGATACAAGTGCAACGGCAAGATAGAGCAAGAGAACGACCGAAGTAAAAGATCGGAAAAACGAAACGAACACAGAAATTTCAGGTCCGAAATGTTCGATGCGGCATTTTTCAAATCATACGATGAATTTCTTGAAGCACACCCTGAAGACATCGTTTTCAATCGAACAATTTTTTAAGGGTTGTTACCACCACGATTATTGTTTCGTGTCGGTATTAACTGAACCAATTACCATGTATGTCGCGTTGGCCAAAAAGTAATTGAGTTTCTGGTAAACGGACGGGTTTGTCCATATAGGTATAATACAAAAAACGCAATAACTTTTTGGCGCAATTCGAAAAGATTTTCCGCATTGGCAAAACAGCATTTGTCTACATACGACCGAGGCAATTTCGAAGCTTGCACCATTCCGGAAATTGCGATACGAATTTTCTGCTTCTTCTCGACGTATATATATATACGTATTATACGTATATATAAAATAGTACGAGATTTCCGGTGTATGCTGTTGATGCATGCAGCGTAGGATCGCAAGGCGGAGCGAGAGAGATGGTGAGAAACAGAGAGAGAACCGAGAGAGAGAGAGAGAGAGAGCGTCGGCAGGAGGAAACGATATCAGTATGCGAGGTACGATTCGGCCACATCTCGCGCTCATCCCTCGACTTATTGCGGCTTAGCTCCCTCCGCACCTCGAACGAACCCCTGTCCGGATCTTCCTTCCTCTTTCCTCTCATCGAGTCAGTAACGAAAGCCTGAGGGAAAGAGAGGGAGAGAGAGATGCCATGGCTCTACCAGGGAAAGCCAGGCAACCGGGAGGGCCAGTTCGCGCGAGAGGAATCCCTCTAGCTCGCCCCTCCCCCAACCACCTCTACTACCCAACCCCTGAAAGCCCCTAAATTGTTTCCGTCATAAGTCCAGATACTCTTGGAAGCGCCCGCGCATATAACGCGGGATAACCCGGCCGGAGCCTCATGAGCCTTGTGACGCGACGACCGAGAACCTTCTACCTACACTTTATATATACGCGTATACCTGGCTGTATGTGTATACGTCTGCAAACTATATAAAGTCTCTACATGTGTTCGTCGTTGCTGTGCCGTTCGAGTATGAGCTACGTCGAGGTACCAGGGATGATAACTTTTCTGTGGTTAAAAGAAAAAAAAAAAGAGAAAAGGACGGAACCGTGAAGAGCCGAAATTATATAGAAAGATCGCAATTTATTATCGGAGGAATATAATGCTTAATAAAGCCACGAAATAGATGTTTGGATGATTTAATACGCGAGGGACGAATCATCGATCTTTTTACAATCCATTAAACATTCAAATTCAGGATTTTTCACGTGTGTCGCATTGCGGTAGAGGGCGATATGTATATATACGATATACAGGTGTATCGCACGTACCAGACACGCGTGGCAAAAGCAAGATCTCATACGCGTTTTATGAGCCTCCTTTTCCGTTTCTTCGTATCCACCGTGAGGTGTCTCACGCTCACGGTTTTCCGAAAGTACGGGCGTAAAGCGTGTATCGGTAAGCGACACGTCGGGCATACGTGTGTCGGGAAAATGGAATGGCAAAAAAGGTGGAACGTCGGATGGAAAGACGTGGACATTTTGTACGTGTAGCAAGGGAGGGAGGAGGGGAAGCAAGTGAGAGAGGAATTTCGAGAGGAAAAAAAAGACGGAAGGTACGACTGTCTCTGTGTGAGGGATGCGAGAGTGGGCTGGAAAACTTGCGGGTGAACGTGCGAGACGAGATAGCATACACTCAAATTTTTCGCATATGTATACGTGTGTGTGTGTATATATAAGTGTGATGTCCGATTACGTATTTACTGCGAGTCGAGCAGTCGGAAAAGGAAAAGAGAATTTGCGCAGTTTTACTCTCGGTGCTCTCGGTATTCTATCCTAGATATGTACCAAGTGTAGCGATGTATGTGTATCTATACACCCACATACAGACACACACACACACACACACACACATGCACGTGTGCACATTGCATAGTGTGAGAAGGGTGATACACACACGGTTACTCTTGGCTGCTGCGCGACTGTTTGAATTATGCATAGACACGCGGCTTGCCTATGTTGCACAAAGAACATGTATCGTTCTCGCCAGGACATGCACGGATCTGTATGAACACAAAAACGGTAAATTTTTTTCAACATTACGATTATCATACGAAACGAACGAGGGGTTGTATTTCGACGCGCGAATCTAAATTAAGATCTGTGTTACGTTAATTCGACGATGTCGTTACGATATAAACTGGAATTATGTCGAAGTTTAATTACTGTTCGAGATTCAAACGACACTTTGACATTGAGATTTGCAACGAATCGATAAGATTTATAGTTGATTGTAGAAAAATAATTTTTGAAAAAAAGTATGCATGTGTATATTTTGGAATCTGCAAGAGAAGTGGGAGAAGGTATGACAGATACGAGGTGTGGGAATAGTAGGGCGCGCTTGTACAGTCGACTGGTCGAGAGAGGAAAGAAGGGTGATAATTTCTTCCGGGACCTTATGAAAATTTAACCGGCTGCGTCTGGTGTACCTCGGCGCGAGCGGTGACTTAAATCTCATTAAAACGGGGAGCTGCTAGTTGTCGAGAGGGAGATGCTGCCCGACTGAGGAATGAAGGAGAGCGCGGGAGTGTCCTGACTACCGGGATGGTGTTGCCATCTCCCTCTCATGCGCCGACTGCAGGGATGCCACCCTAATTACCTCTCGGGGCTCGATAAAAAAAACGTTTTTATATACGCGCAAGCTGCGAGAGATTGGGGCGAAGGTCGGAGAGGGGCGAGGAAAAAGCTCGTCGACGGAGGAGAGGGGAGGGGGGTTAGAGGGTGACTCGAGTGAGGATAGGGGTGCCTGTATAAGCGAGAGGATGGTTTGGGCCGAGCGGGAGTAACGTGGAAGGAAAAAAACGAATTAAAGAAAAGAATGAGGCGGCGCGAGGGTGGACTGCTCGTGACAGCCGGCTAATCGGGGTGTTTAAGAGTCTACACCGATCGCACGGTCTTCTCTTGCGTTTAAAAAGAATAAGGAGAGAAAAGAGAGAGAGAAACAGAAACGAGCTGGAGCGAGGTGGGGAAAAAACGGAGCGCAGGAAAAGCTCCGGGACTTATTTCTACCCTCCCTCTCTCTCTCTCTCTCTTTCTTTCCTTTCGGTGAGCGCGATAATGGGGTTGAAGCAAGAAATAGCGGGCTTCTTTGGGGAGGTGGCAAAGCTGAAAAAATACGGGAAACCGGCACACACGCTGTATAAATTCTTATACAACGTCGCCTGCTTGTTGCCTACGAGCAACTAAAATAGAAAATTAGACGGAGACGAAAAGGACAAAAGAATATCAAATCGTCGAGGTACGATTTATAACTGGTCCAGCAAACTTCGCGTACCGATCGAAATTTTTCGATATTGACGAAATTTATTTCGAAATTTTTTTTATCTATATTTGCTCCGAAATCAATCGTCCATTATGCACGATTGATAAATTAAGCGTCGATAAATTAATGATGTGTTTAATGAAAGTTTTTGAATTTTCTTCTCGTTCTCATTCCGTCTTATATCGTAAAATGCGATTGAATTTTGTTTTTCATTATTCACCTGTGAAAGACGTTCGTTTCACTATCGATATCGAATTTCGACGGAAAAAGACAATGGACGATCGGATATCGCGCTGTATCTCGAGTCTCGATAAACGAGTGAGAGACAGAGACAAAATTTATCGAGAAACAATCGGTCGGTTTCTCACTTCTCGTTACTTTACTCCATTGAGTCTTTTTTCTCTTCTATATACATATATATATATATATGGCTGGTAATGTAACGCACATATATATTTATATACCAACTTCGTTTCGTACCGTTCTTTTTTACTTTCTCACAAGCATCACGCCTGTCGACATTCCATCTTCGGACGAAGATAACAGATACGTAATTAAATAAAGTCTTCTTTTCCCTTATCCATTATCTCTTATCTACCGGTTCACGACAGGGTCTATCTTCCTCTCTCTCTCGTTTTTTTTCTCTCAGGCAAGTAGGTAGCGACGGAAAAAGGTAGAGAGAGAGAGAGAGAGAGAGAGGCGCGAGTCCGATATTTTATTTATTTAGATACCGGAATGAGAAAAAGTAATCAAGGGCGCGCTAATGGGAAGTACGCGGAGGCAACAGCAGCGCCCTCTGTCTCGCTCATCCCGAGTTTCAGGAAAACTCTCGCGATGCCGTATAGCCCGAGAGAGGAACTTTTTTTTTCCTGCAGTTTGCCCTGCTCGCCTGAGAGTTTTCCAGTCGTTTCCTATCCTCGTTTCTCTCTCGCTTACTCTCGGCCCTTTTGCTCTCTTCGTCCTCGTCGTCCAACACCCGGCGGCACATTCCATAATTACGCCCTGGCCTCTCTGTGCTGGCGCGAACCAGAACTCTCGCACTTTACTTTCGCTCTCTTCCACCTCCTTCAACCCTCAACCCCCTTTTCTCTCGCCCTCACCCTCTCCCTCTCTCTCTCTCTCTCTCTCTCTCTCTTTTGGTACGCGAAATAAATAACACAGATTAAAAGTGTCTACCTCCGTTACTAACGATCGCCCTTAAATATTTACACGTTATTTCTTCTGCACTATTTATCTTGTCACTCGGGCATTCATAGGTAATGATGATCCAGAGAAAATTTGAAAATTTTTGACCAAATGATGTTCTAACAAATCGTTATCGTTGAATTTATTTTTATAAAGGCGATGAGGGATAGGAAGAGTTGTTTTCTTTTTAATTCGCGCAATTATTGCAATTAAACGGACGAGGAATGAGACAAATAAATATTACAGCAATGTTTTCACGTCACCTCGTCGTTTAACTCTCTCTCTCTGTCTCTCTCTCTGTTCCTCTTTTTCTACAGGTCGGCCTATCCTTCAGCAGACAGAAATTAACTTCGCATTTTCTCTGGCTCGCTCTCTCCTCTCCTCATTCGCCCGCGGGCTGTTTCACGTTGCTATCTACCTTTTTTATTTTTATTTTTATTTTTCCTTTCCGTAGCTCTCCCCTGGTTTCTCCTATGCTCGAGCCAAGAGAACCTGCTGCTCCGGTACGGTCCCGGCGAACCAGCGAGCCAGCCAGCAGCATCAGATTGCGCCTCAAGGAAATTGAAACATCCACAACGCGCGCCTCCCTGCCATACCGGAGAGGGCAGAGCGAAACCATGATTTAGGGAAGGCTTTGAGTTATGCGACCCTCCTCACGTGCAACAAAATCTTTTTCCCTCCTTCCCTCGCTTTTCTTTCTCCTATATATCCTCTATTAAAGTATATTTCGAATGCAAAGCTATTTCGCATTATTTCTACGCTATACAACGTGTCGTCGCTTTTCCACGGTCGCGCGAATACCCATGGTCCGTCGGCGCAGTTGGCACAACCGTTCCCTTATATCACCGAGCTTGCGAAACATTCTTTTATTTTTCCGTTTCGCGCACCTTTCTTGTCCTCACCTGCTAAGCAAATAATACTTTCTTTTCTAGAATGTATTACCTACCCTTCGTACTAATAAACGAACGAATATATCTTCGATATGGCAATAGGCAAGAGTGAAGAAACAAAAAATGTGTTTGGAAACATGACGTTTTTCAAAATTACATTACATCGAATTTTTCTGAAATTATTTGCAAAAATACAATTGTCCAAAAGTTCAAAATTGAAAATAACCTTTTTTGGAAAAATTGGAAAATCTCGTTTCAATCACGTTGACCAATATTTCCTCCTCTGATAGAAAATATTATTTGAACATAAATATAATAGTTTGATTTAATTTCGTATTAATTAAAAATACACGACGTACAAGGCCATCGAACATAGGAAGAGAAAAAATAAAGAATGTTTTTTTCCCGTCCCTTTTTATACTCGTAAGCTCGGTGTATATATCGAATGACGTAGCTCGGCATGCGGCCCACGTTTCCCTTATTTATCGTTTCTCGATGCTTATGTTTTTTCTAGGCCGTCGCGGAGAATCCGCCGTCTTCGTGTGTACAGCTTGTACGTACACGCGCATACATAGAGTTACCCCGTACGCGACTATACGGCAATATCCCCCCAATCTCTCACGTGTGTCTTGTCTTCCTGCATTCACCCCCTCACCCTTCCATCCGCCTACTTTCCTCCCGGAAGAGCAACCCCAAAAACGCCAGGGCAGAGAGTACACACGCTGAGACGCGATCTCTGCGCTTGGCAAGGGTAAGGTAGCGTCGGTTGGGGGGGTTAGAATCACTGAGGGAACCAATAACGTGATGTATTATACATAATGCATGGCCGAGAGAGATTCGCACGAAAACGGGGGATGTAAGGTCGAACGGGCGTTCTCGAATCACCTGCGAGAGCGAAACGACGACGAGATGCGAGATGATGGTTTTTCTTTTTCCTGTACGAACATCCCCGTTCCCCTAGCTGTGCTTTATCGACAACTTTAAAGAACGAGAAAAATTGTGTTCTATGAATTAAAGTAACGAGGGATTATAATAGGTGATTTAATGTATTCTTTTAAAATTGTAGAACTTGTATTCGTACGGTCAACGAGGTAGAAATTCATCGGTTACATCGTCCGGGTAATTTCGCGCATAGTGCGGAACGTGCTCTTGGGCTTCTTTTCACGCAAGAGTTTCCAGCGTTTTCGCACCGTTTATCATTTTCGTTGGTCGTCGATAGGGATGTAAGGGGTGTGAGAGGCAGAGAGAGAGAGAGAGAGAGAGAGAGAGAGTGAGTGAGGGCGCGAAGAACGTGAGAATTGGCGGGGGTGACTTTCTCTACGCTTATACGAGAGACAGATAGAAAAGCACACTGTGCCTTTCGTCGAATTATGTTTCCTCCTCTCGGGGTCGCCAGGATTATATTTTCTCGAGGGAGGGAGTGTCAGAGAGAGAGAGAGAGAGAGAGAGAGGGAGGGTGGAGTGGGATGAAATCTCACCGTTCCCCGGCTCTTTCTCTCTCTCTCGCTCGCTCGCTCTCTCTCGAGCGAGAACGTGAGGAAATTCATCACGTTATCAAATTTTGCTCGCACACGCGCTGCGTGTTGATACACAATTATGCGAACCGGCGTCCTCCTCTCTTTGCCTCTTTTCCCTTCTGTATGCCCAACGTAAATGACCGAATTTTGTTTGATAGTGTGTATTACTATTCCCACATAGAGATTAATACGAGTGTAAGATAACCAAGATCGTGTTCATTCGCATCAGTCGTCGAAAAAATTAAGAATCCTTGAAATTCTTTATATTTTCTACTACCTGATGCAAAAAGCATCCCCTTATTTCTCGTTGTTAACGAAATTCTTATGATCAATGACCTCTATAGTACGGTACTGTAATCGTATATTCTCAGTTCCCTTTGTCCACCCCTCCTCTACCTCCCCCTTCCCCTTTCGAGCCTGACAGTTTCTATAATGGGTTACTCTCGCTCTTTCGATTTCCGAAAGGCTCCGTGTCTCAGTTTTCTCACTGTGCCCTATCGCGTGCTTCGACCCATACTTTTCTTCGGCATTTATCTCTCGTCTCTTTCTCTTTTTCGTTCGAGCAAACGCTTACGGTATAGCGTGTACTCGCGTTCTATCTCACGTACGGTATGGACCGAGCTAGGAGGATGAGGACACGTACGTACACACACGCACACCCACACCCACACACACACATATATATATAAATGCATGTAGCCACATACCGCGTGAGGCCCCTCGCGGGCTCACGTGGGTGATCCATTGCTCCTCGGAGAGGCAAGAGTTAGGGAAATGGCTTCGTAGAACTTGTTTGCTCTGCGTCCCGCACACGCCTCTTCCCGCTTTCTCGCGCGTTTCACGCCGGGAATACGGAATGGTGCGCGAGCGGGCGGTGAAACCGAACGCATATATACATATATATATATATATATATATCCCTATGCATATATATATATATGTATATGTAGGAAAATGTGCGAGCATGCCCGAGCGAACTGGCGAGATGTGCTGAAATTGCAAAGAGCCCCCGTGCGAGAAGAGAAATAAGAAACGGCGAGAGAGACGGAAAATACGAGATAGAAAAAGAGAGAAGATTCTACGGGCGAGAGACACATAGGCGGAGTTCGAAGGTCGCGAACAGAGAAGTCTCCACGAGTATAAGCAATCTCTCCTTCCTCTCTCGTTTCTTCCTTTATTTTCTTATTTTATACGCGTTTTCCCATAACGTTTCCATAACTCGAATCTCGGAGACAAGATTCCACGTGTGTCTTTTTGTATGTGTGTGTGTGTGTGTATGTACGCGCGCTGGGGAAAATTTTGGTCTCGTAGTCGAGAGCGAAATATTTGAAAGTGACGACTGATGAATTTATTGCCGTGGGATATGTTAGATTTTTGCTTGCTTTTATAGTGAACATAGTTTGAGGAGACGGAAATGCACAGAGAATAGGGAATAGGGTGATGCGGGGATGAGATAACGAAGAGTTATAGAAAAGCATGAAGTCTCGAGAGTCAATAATACCAGAGAATACGATTTGGTGTCGTTAGTGAGGACGGCGAAGATCGTTTCTAGGCCGCGAGAGGGAACGTAGGACATCAAGGGCACCGGTGGAAGTAGTAACTTTGGTGCATTGAGACTTGGGTGACGGCAGAGGGGGGTATTACGGTTGATAGGTGGGAAATGAGGGGTTGGACGGGGGGTGGGGTTGGGGGAGGAGTGAAGTCAGCCAGGATCGGAGAGAAGATTGCAGAGAGAGGTACGATAGGGGTATACCGCGAGGGTTGTTCACGCTGCAGAGGTATGACGACACGATGTGCCTCGGTTACTGCTGTCGGTGGAATTAGAGAGAGGAAGGGCATAGTGAAAGGGGACAAGCGGTCTAAAAGACAGAGAGATAGAACGAGAGGGAGGGTGAGAGAGAGGGGTAAGGTAGGCAAGATATAGAAGCCGTTTCAGTCGAGAAAGACGAAGGAGATGGAGAGACGGGGCGAGAGGGTTCGGGTAGACCGGTGACACTCTCATTTCGGAGAGAATTTACAAGCCGCCCTCTCGCGTGCCTCGCATAGTCAGACCTAGTACCAACCCTCTATATATAACGCGAACGTAGCAGACAGAGCGAGAGCACTACAGCAAGGAGCCAAGCCAGTCTGGCATAGTTAAGCGTGCTTCTACTAGATGTACCCGGGCTGCACACTGTACTCGCGTACGAAATTCATCGAGCTCTCACCCGACTTTCACGGGTATTATTATACGCGTATACTCCCGCTCGGACGATCCTGAGGCGCCACTTTGCTTCTCCTCATCAGTTCTACCCTGTTTCTTCTTTTTTTCCCCTTTCCATACACATCCACCCGCTCCCGCGAAGAAATAGTCGGACGGCGTCGTTTCATTAGCCCGAAGAGCCACGAGCCACCCCTTGGTATAAATTAAAAGAACGCGAAATGAAGTTAACGCGAAAATATATCCGAGGCTCTCAGTCATCCAGTTTTCCACGCTAGGGAAATTCGCGCCACGATCTTCGCGACATTTTTCTCAACTCGTTCCGGAACGAGGAACGTCGGATCGACGCAACAACGGTGATCAAAATAAGGGTTGGTTCGAGTTGCGAGTACGATGTTACGCAAAGCCATGAGCGTTACTCAAGGCCAACCCCCTTGTGACGAAAAAGCGGGGAAGTTGAGGGTCGTGTCTCTCCCTCGATCGCGAGACGGTACCAACCCGCGCTCATTCACCCCCGTGGCATTAATACCGCAAAACCTTTGCGTTAACACTCGATTGTTCCCTCTCTCTCTCTCCCTCTTTCACCGAATGCTTTTCTCTCCCTCTACATGAGAGAGAAACAGAGAGGGATAGACAAAATGGGGGTGGGAGGGAGGGAGGCACGCAGAAAGCCTCCTCGTCACGACTGTGTACGAGAGTTCACCCACTGCACCCTAACACGCAATCATTATGCCGGCCCGACGTACGTTTGGTGGGCCTCCCGTTGCAATATTGTGCACCCCCCACCCTCTACCTGCCGTTCTACCATGGACTACGAATGTTATATCAACATAGCGTATATCTATATCTTTTTGCCTGCTACCAAATCGTTGCGCCATTATGGAAGTTACGTGGGCGTGCACGATCGCAGTTTGCCCCGTTGCAAACTTTATTTACGAATCGCGGATTGCATGACAAGCCGCTCTGTAACCCGGCACGGTAACATTGAACATATATATCTATACGTATATACGGTTGCTATATATATATAATAAGGTATATTGCCATACGCCAGCCGAGGATTTACCCAAAGTCTCTACTGCCAACGTTTCTCAAGCATGGTTTACACTGTATTATACGAATGCTCCGCTACGAATCTTATAATACGCATTTTCTATTATATATAATAATAAGTCGAACATTGCGCCCTTGCGCTAAACCCATTTCCTAAGGGACGCAGCATTTCTGGCGTTCGTACCGCGCTCCTATTTTTCCATCGAATTTCTCGAATGATTTACGAATCCTCGAAACGCCAACGTACTCGTTTCATTCTCTGGCAAAAGTAGCGGGCCAGAAAGAGTTTAAAACTATGGAACCAATAAAAGAGATAGATAAGAAAAGCCTCCCCCTTCGTCATATCGAGGTACGCGGACGAACGAAGATTGCGTGGATTTTCGAGAGGCGTTTCACCATTCGACGACGTGTCCTCTATCTGGCAATTTGCAGTAATTCGTAAACGTAGATGGGGTGCGAGAGGCAGAAGCGTGGCTCTCGCGGATATAAGGGACGTAGGTAGGAGATGGGGGGTGAGGGGGACTGAATGGTGCGGCACGGGGTGTAGGTAATAACTCGGGACTTGGCGAAACGCCGGGAGCGTTGCGGTGGACTCGTGAGGACGGGACGGACGGAGATAGAAGCATAAGAGTAGAGAGAATATAACGGTGAGAAGAAGGGGCGAGTTAGAAGAGAGAGAGGGAATGAAAATGGGTGAACGGGGTGAGAGGGAGAGAGAGAGAGAGAATCTTGCGGCATGCCGCGTCCGGATAGGGGATGATACGCTCGGATATGATAGGATAGGACAGTGCACGGAGTAACGGGTGGTTGGCGTACTCCTAAGGGTAAGTGTGTGTGTGAGAGAGAGCGAGAGAGAGAGAGAGAGAGAGAGTGAGTGAGAAGAGAGAGAAGAGCAGGGCAGTGAGAGAAGACTGGATCGCACAGGAACGTGTCGCCGCGGGCAAACTTACGTGAAGCCCTCCCTCCCCGTTGGTGTTCCTCCTAGCTTCGGGCGTCAGGCTGCTTGGCACAAGGGTGGCAGAAGTTACGGCGTCTCGACGCGCCGCACTTCCTAAGTCTGGTCTAGCATTACCTCCGCCATACCAACGCCGCTATCCTCGGTTGCCATGTGGTACGACCTAGCAAAATTCTATCTCTCTCTTTCTCTCCCTCTCTCTCTCTCTCTCTCTTTCCCTCGTTCTCTCTGTCCCACGTGTGCCGAGCTAGCGCAAAGTGGGTAAAGCAACATGAGGACCCACGGAGCACCGGGAGTCCTCTCGCTTACTCCCTCATTCCGCAAGCCCTGGGCGACGAGCTGCATCGAGAAGTAGCTCCGACAGCGACAAACAGCAGCCTTGGGAACTCCCGAAGCGCCCGAGAGAAGAGAGCGAAACGGTGTGCGCCAGAGGGTGAATAGGCGACCTTACCGTCTCCCCTCTCTTACCGATGCCAACAGCATCGTTTCAACCCTTATACACCAGGTGCCAGATTATAGTTGGCTACTTTGCCTCTTGGTAAATCTAAACCGGGACGGGGTTGCTTCTGCGCGTATATACAAACGCGCGATCTATGTGTATTTACACGTTTTGGTATTAACTGGTGAAAGCTTACACGGTGGCTTGAGAATCGCAGCGTGAAGGGAGGAGAGTGCGGGAGAGGAGTTGTGAAGGTGCATGGCCCGAAGGCTCGCAGAGTTGAAGCCCGCGTCTCATCCTCTCCGATTTCCTCGGGCTATTCCACGCTCCGCGTTATGCAGCCAGAAATGTCTGTGTACCAGACCGCGAGTTTCGTAAAGGCAAGACGAGCTCGCGGTTCTAGTCTTGTTATTCTCATGCTGCACTGTCTGTGTAGTTTCCGCCTCTGCGAAACGTTCTTATACGTAGGTATACGAGTATATATGCGTCGAGCTTGACGAGCCGTCTGGGCTGACCGGCGCTTTTCCCAAGTTTCCCTCTGCGGACGCGCTTCCTACGACCTCGTGGCCACCCCCGCCGTACATTCATATATATATATATATGTATATGTATATGAGTGTAATACAGCACTTGCAACGAAACCAACTTTCTCTCGGACAGAGAATTTTGCGCTCGGTGAGAATATTAAATTTGCTGAACGGGGCGGTGGCGGCGGCTTTCGCGAAGAGATGCCGCGATGTATACCACCATCTCCTCGAGTGCTCGAGGA
Organism: Netelia inedita; assembly: GCA_964017225.1. NCBI lineage: Eukaryota > Metazoa > Arthropoda > Insecta > Hymenoptera > Ichneumonidae > Netelia > Netelia inedita. The sequence continues at coordinate 10,954,010 of OZ024921.1, forward strand.
GCCGGCCGACGGCAAAAGAGAGGTGGGCTGGCAGAGGAAGGGTTGCAGGGCGCGAGAGGCACGTAATTAAATTCCGCGGGATTTACCGTCAGACTCTACTTGCAGTTCGTTATATGCAAATACACGCTGTTTCCAAATCAGGGGCACTTCTCGTGAGATCAACTCGACGGAATTCTACGGAAAACGTTGGTTTGATACAGGCTGGAATTACACGAGAAATCTATATCGTAAAAGTCGACTTCCCGTGCAACTAAGAACATTCGTATGAAAATTTGGTAATCGATAACAGGATCGCTGAATTTTATTCCTGATGGACGTTACTCACACGTATTCTTCACGTTTACTTCGTCCGTGCGTCAACCAACCATTTGTATCGTTATTCGTATCAATTACTCAGTGATTAGATGCACGAAAGATACGAATCGTGTGGGGTTTGGTGTGGTCGTACGCGTTGATTCTCTCGTGTGTCTCATCGGGACGGTCCGACGTCCGCTACTCCGGTGTGACGGGGCGAAGACGAACGCACGAGATGAGAGAATCCCCTCGAAGCGATGGAAGACTGTGTGAGAGAGAGAACGACCAGGAGGCCGAGAGACTGCGGGAGAGAGAGAGAGAGAGTGAGAGAGACCGTCAGGAGTGTGATTGACAATGCAGCTCCGGATCACCCGGTTCTACTCTGATTCTTGAGTGAACGCTGTCGCGAGACAGATAAGAGGAGCGTAGCCATATAAACAGCGTGGAAGAAGCGATGTGCGACGCGCGTTCCGGGCAAAACGAATATCTTAATGAGCCTCGCGAATCTCATCCTCCCCCTCTCTCTCTCTCTCTCTCTTGTCGTCTTTCAATCGCGAAAAACACTCGAGAGATCTCTTTTATATACACACATATATATGCAGACTTAATTGACCCAAGAGATCTATTTACACCGAGGCGTGTCCGTTTGCAACAGAGCGAGAGAGAGAGAGAGAGGCAGAGAGAAATCTTGTAGAGGAGGGGGTTGGTGGTGGCCAGCAGTTGTTGAGAGCGTGATAGTCATACATTTTGCAGATGTCCCACATACACATCCATACTTACACACACCAAACTCACCACCTACATCTCGAACGTTCAATCGCGTATATCTATAGATATAAGGTTTGGAGGGAGAAACCTCTCTGTCTCGAGCAACTGCCAATTAACCAGCGCATCGATCTTCTCGATCGCGAGGACGACCGGCCAGGTGCACGATCTCCTTCGCATACGCCGCCCCTTTTCTTTCTCTCTTTCTCCCTCTCTGTCTTCCTCCCTCTTCCGCGCCCATTCGTCGCTATCCCGCGACGCGTCTTCTCTCTTACGTCTCGCGTCCTTTTGCCACGGTTGCGCCTTCGTACGGCTGCTGTTCTGGGTGTTTTACCAGCCCGCTCTTTAGCATTGGGTGGGGATGGGGGGCGGATAGTTTGACGATGGCGTTCGTCCAGCAGCCTCGCTCCGTTCTTGACGACGATGCCTCCTGGCCACTTGTCAATTTAATCTTATCTTCGACCGGGAGACACGCGTTCGTTCTTCGATCCGCTTCTTCCTTCGTATCTGATATCGGCGAAAACGGCATGCACGTGTCCGATGTTTATATTCTGTCATTGAGAATCTCGTACGTGCGCTCACCGCGCGGTGGGCTCAACGTGCGTACTTGCCCCGATAAATCGAGAGCAGCTCGGTTAATGAAATCAAGTTGCCTAGCGGCGAGTCGAGAGTCGCGGTATTCTTGAAAGGAAATCGAAGTTTGTTGAAAATCGGGAGATATCGCGCAACAGGAATATAACCCGAAGATATACCCAAGATGGAAGCTACGAGTGGAGGAGGGGCGCGTGGTGATTCGCGCAGAGCCAAGAAGCCGCTGGTTATCTCTATAGCTATATATACACGTCCGAGCGACATGTAAGACGCGACGTAATCTTGTCGATCAAACAATTAACAATGCCACTTGGGGAGGAAGGCGGTTGGCGGTGGGGCAAGGTGGAAGGGGGGTTTGGCGGGGCAGGGGCTGTATTCAGCCGGTGTTGTTTGGTGGATGAGATGAGAGGCTGAGGGAGAGATGCATCGGTGGAACACCGCGAATGACCAGAGACAGAGAGATAGGGAACGATCGGCAAATACAGAGAGAGGAAGAAGAACGGGCGAGGGGGGCGGGGGACAAGAGATACGAGACCGCGAGAAAGCGCCACGGGACAGAGGAAATCGCCGCCACGGGTACGAACCGATCTCTCCTGTACCGAACCCTCCAACGTCTCCTTTCGAGCCAGTGTCACTCGTTAATTACCCGTTAATTAGCCGGTCTTTAATTGCCAGCGGAGAAACGCTTCTCGCGCAGTTGCGATATAGGACGCGCGTGGGTGACTAGAAAAGGGGCGGTGGTACTCGAGAAGAGATCGATTTTTCTACGAGATCGTAAACGAACGAGCGTGTTTTCCAGCCATGTACCGACTCTCTCACGAGCATTTTTTTCTTTTCTTTTTGTCGTACCGATTATATCTCATCGATGACGATTTCTTTTGCCGATCCCGTTGCTTATCTTGGATCGGTCGAACGATTCGGCGATTCAAAGTGCGTCGCTACGCGGCAGGCATTTCGTCGTTTCGAGTTGGTTAGATGCGTAAGAGTCGTCGCGTCGTCGAGTGAACACGGCGGAAACGCCAACGAGGAGAGGAGGAACGGATAAAAGTGAATCGAGGCACCTATGAGATTCGCGTTGCCTGATGTATTTATAAGGAGTCAGATTTGCATACGATGCAGCAGATCGACGATAGCGCTCACTCGCTGAGACTTCGTTCCCGTTCTGTTTCGTTCGGCTCGCGGGGCGGCGCGTCTCTCGAGATTCAAAGAGGCTTTGTGCCATTATATATATCCGATCCACTCTCCCTCGCCGCGACGTTCGCCGTTGTCCCTACGTGCATCGCTAACTCGCGTACCTGCTCGCGTATACGCGTACGTAAGTAGCGAATACGACGATCGCGCCAGATTTGCCCACGTCCCTCTTTTTTATTCGCATCCTTTAAATTCCGCGCGAATACAATTTTCGACCCTTTTTTCGACCATTTTTCGGCTATCGTCGAAGATCGCGAGACTTCGAGCGTCAAGCTCAATTCCGGGTTGTATTTTCGTTCGTTTCGTCAACGATCGACAAAATTACATCGAGATTTTTATGGAAAAAAAATGGGAGCCGACATTTTCGACGAAAAAAACCGACAAAGGGTATCGGCATTATCGGCGCACCGGCGTATAAAGTGGGAAATGTAAACGAGTCGACGGACCACCCTGACGAGGCGTGAATGGTCGTCGTCGTCGTCGGTGGCGCCGAGCGCACTCGATCTGATCGTCCTTATTACGCATACGCTTGGCAGTGCTCGCGGACCTCGCGGAGTGTGATTTAACGCGCTTTGAATTCGCTGAAGGCTCTCGTACGATCGCGAGATGTTTAAGAGGCTACAATGAAGCACGCGCGAGAGTGAGCGAGGGGGGGGGGGGTGGGATGGGAGGGGCACGAGAGAGAAAGAGAGTGGGCGAGGGAAAAAAATACAAAGTCAAATGCCAGGGCTTGGGAATCGTTCGACTCGACTCGATCGAACGTCGTGCATTTTGATCGAGGAGCGACATAACCCAGACTGTGCACGTCCGCTTACGCTCGCCAGTAGAAAATGCGCGAGGACGACAATGAGCGCGCATCATCGTCATCCACGACGCATCTTCTCGAACGACAAAAAGACAAAAAAAAACTAAATAAAACAGAAAAAGCACTTACAATGTTCACACTGTTGCCTCTGCATTACGCTACGCTATATTATCGATAAATGCCAGAATGTCGCGTCGATCGCAATAACGATTTGTCTGAGAAGAATTAAAATCGTGCGGCGATCGTTGAATAATTGGTCATCGATTTATGATAATTATCGTTTGGTCGTAGAATACATAAATAGTTGGTAAGAATGGTCTCGCGAAAAATTATGGCGCGGATCGACCACGAGATATTTACGCGATAGATCGATAAAAGTTCGCAAATTAAACGGGAGTTCATATAGTAACGTTTTACGTTGTCTGCCACGAGACGTACAACGTCGTGTGTTCTCTGTCTTGTAGCCCATCTGGGTTACAACATTTCTCGTGGGCATTGGGCATACACGGGGCAACCATACGTGTATATCGTTGCGCGTAACTCAAGAGAGGAGAATCGAGAGATCGCGTATGTAAACCGAGGTCAGAGGTAACGAGAGATAAAGACGACGAACAATGCTATCCGAGGACGAAGAGAGGATTCTCCACTGGCTGCTCAGTTACCCTCTCGAGCTATGTACTCGGCTTTACCGTGCAATACCGATCGCTGAAATACCCGACAGAGTCGTCACGAAGAGTGCTGTGCCACGCGAAGTCTCGTGGCGTACCGATCATCGTGGTGAAGACGTTACATATTTGCTAAGTATATCATTTTAAGGTTTCTTCGATTTTTATCTTTTTTATAGAAATTGTTTTATCCTTACCGGCTTTTGAAAGTAATTATCGATTGGCGTATCGAGACCATTGCTTTGGGCAGAATTTACAAGTCTGCTTATTTGTTCGAAATTGCGATTAATTACCAATTTTTTTGAAACATTCTCAAGCGACTCGTAGCTTTCGCCGATTTTTCGTTTCAACCGTGGGAAAATTTGAGGAAATTTGTCAATACTTCTCGCTATAAATTTTTTCCTATTCGACTCTATTTTGTGGACATGACTTCCGGGAAACTATTTTGTGGATATGACTTCCGGGAAATTGTCTAACTTGCTTCATGCTTTGTCGTTTTATTCATTGATACGTTCTTGTCCATATACGGTCGCGGTAATCGCATACTTTTATTTTCTCACTTACTGGTCTTTGTGCGATCCCGAAGAGAAAAGAGTGGCGATTGCGCTTTCAAAGATAGCCAAAGGGGTTGACTAAGAGGGGTGGGAGAGAGTGATTCGTGTTAGATCCGTGGCTACTTGAACGTTTTCCTGCCCTCTGGACACGGTGTGGTCTTCGATCCGCCACGGCGTCGGGAGGTCCGCCGTTGGCGGCAGTGGCCAGGCGGCCATTAGCTCCGGGTAAACAGAGCCATACTTTAGCTCGAGGGGCGTCACTCTTCCTCCACCGCAGTTCCGTTTCTTTGGCCATATAGCTGTTTAACTGTGTTCGTGTTTGTGTATGTGTATGTGTGTATGTGTGTATGTGTGCTATTCCTCCGAAAACGTTAGCCTCCCGTCCCGAGCGAGTCGGCCAAGCGTGTTGCCTCGGTCTATACTCCTGATTCCTGGTGCTTGCCTCCCCCTTTCACTCCCTTCACGTCGAGTGGACGAGTAACGAGAGACAGGAAGGAGGACGTGGTAGAACGGTAGAGGCCAAGATGGAGACGTTGAGAGAAAATTTATTATGATCCGCACAGGAAACTTTAAGCTTTTCTTCGCCGACTTCCGGAAAGTCAGTTTGCAGAATCACGGAACCGGATATTATTGGTATACGAAAATTTTAGAAATTTTCAAATCCCGCGGTTTCGTCTGACATGATGAAATTTTCTTAGTCCGGTCGAAGCGTTTGAGCAATAAAACGCGTGTCTTCCCTCTTACGTATCGAACAAAAGAAATATGACTGACTGTCATGACCACCACTCCTTTAAGAGCTCACTGTACTAATAAATTACATTTTATTCATAATAGAATCGTCACAATGGATATCACGTTTTCATTCGTCTTTGAGTTATTATTAAATGCCATTGCCAAAACAACTGATGTCGTCGCCGTTTATCCGAAATACGTTCTCGCATTGTCCCCACCTTTACTCTTCAAAGCCAAATCCTCATTTTCCAAGTAACCTTTCCAGTAATAAAAATTTCAATAGATGTCCACGAATGGATCTACTCACTGTGACACTCGTCTTGTCGCTGTCATTGACAATGAAATGCGTAAAATAATTTCACGGGAAAACGTAACTCGTGTATGGAACATTCGACGAGTACCTAGGTACGAAAATTAAAAAAATGCATGTTGACCCCATTTTTTCAACACAACCCAAATTATACTCCGAACTGGTTGGGCATTTTTTGTAGATATTATGTAATAATAATAATATATAAATAAGTGAATAATTAAATAATAATAATAATGTACAATTGACCTCCGTTGACCTGACGCTTCCTCGCCCTTCCCTCCCTTTTTTCCAACGAAGATCGTACGACGCTCTCTCATGATTATTCTTTGCCTAATGCAATGAATATTCCACGAGCGTTTACCGTACCCTGTACTGGAAGCAATTAACTCACTTTCTCACTCTCCTTCTTGTTTTTTCTTTTCGTTTATTTTTTTTGTTTTAATACCAACGTGCAGCTATATTTGAACTACGGTCTAACACGTTCGTTACGTGCTGGCGCGACAAAAGTTTCCGCGAAGCGGAAGACGCGGTCTGCATGTCATCGATCGACAAGGTCGCGTTCCTCGCAACATCGATTCTACGGTCCGTGCCCTCTCCCGTCTTGATAAAACTACGGATGATTGCGGGGAATAAAAAAATCGTGACTCTCGACGCGACCGTACGTCCGGCGTCTGCGAAGCTTCCGCCAACTCTGGGAGAATACGTGTCGAGATTTACGGTTCGTAGCCAAGATAAATACTTTTTTTTGCTTGTTTAGATATTAATTGGCGCTCGATCATCGAAATAAAGAACGGGGAGATGGCGTCGAGAAGTCAGCCAATGATGTCTATAAATATTGCCGAATAAATAAGTGGATTAATAATAATAATAATGATAATAATAAATTTTGTACTAAAAGTTGATAAGGTCTGAACGTAATCAGAGTGAGGTGAGTTTTTATTACGAATTTGATTAAAATAATGGTATTAATCGTATATTACCAATTACATAAAGATAATTCATAAATCATTCGCACATTTTTATACAGACATGAGTTTAAAATGTATCTCCTTAATAATTTCGTAACAGGAATCCTTGCAAAGTTAAATTTCGTCGGAGCAAAAAAAAAGAATTGTTTTATCAAGTGGAAAAGAAGTGATTCACGACGAGACACAAAATAGTCGTCTTCGCAGTTCATCCAAATCCTCGGCAGCGATCTCTTCGAGCAAAACGCATGGAGTCTCGATCCTTTCGTCTTCGCGTAGCCCCGCCGTCTCTCGCAAGATCCTGTCGCTATTCGAGGAACTATAAATTCCCGATTCCAGCCGGTCCTGACTCTTTCGCCCCCGTTAAAAAAATACAAAAAATTCAAGGAAAAAGGAACGAAGGAGAGAGGGAGAGAGAGAGAGAGAGAGAGAGAGAGGCCCAAAAAGGACCCTCTCGTCTCGCGAGAGTCTTAGCTTGCAAAATCGTACAGTATCTTCGCCGACGCGCATAGAGAATCGCAACACATAAGCGTTTCACCGCTCGACCGCGAGTGTTCGTTAAATATACGAGTGTATTGAAATTCTCCGTCGAATCGAGACTCTATCGTCGTCTTGGTGCGGACGTTTCCTTTCTCTCTCTCTCTCTCTCTCTCTCTCTCTCTCTCTCTCTTGCAATGCTGTCTTTTCGTTCGTTGTGGAAGGACAAGATCGCATGAAGCTCTTCCACTTCCCTCTCTGTAGTCGCGGTAGAGAACGCCGAGGGAAAGAGAAATCACAAGAACGAAACAAAAAATGAGAAAAAATAAATGGAAAAAATGGCTTCTCGATCCCTCCCGCTGTTTTGAATACGAGAACTCCTTTGCGACGTAGACGACGCGATATTCAACGCAAGCGTCGTTTCTACCATCAACCTGTGAGCCTCGTGGATCCTCGGGGCTCATTCTTTTTCTCTCTTGCTCTTTCACTCTTTCTCTCTCTCTCTCTCTCTCTCGTTTTCTGTCCCACGATATACAGGAGAGCTCTCGAGGTCTCGGCGACGAAGACGACGAAGAAACCGCGAAGCAGTTTGGCCGAGCGGCGGATGTGTACGCCGCTCGAGAGCATCAGCCAAGCACAAACCGCCTCGCGATCTCCTTCTCTCTTTCTCTCCCTCACTCGTTCTCCATCCCTATCTTATATACGCATACCGTCGTCCACTCTAATTTGAATGTAACAACGTTCCGTTCGCTCGCAGGCCGATAGCATCTCCAGCTTGGCCTCATGGACGCTGGATCTTCTGCGCTGAACCGCGAGAACGACCAAATATATAGACATACTTATACAAACACACACACACACATATATATACACACAAACGCACACTAATATAAATGTGTGTATAAATAAAAATTAATAAAAATATTAAAAATTAATGTTTTATATAATAAATATACTTGTACGTTTGAGCTGACCACAAAAGAATTGTGCTGTTGATAAGTAGACGTGTTTATTCATCTGTTGGAAAAAAATGCAATTATTTTTCTAAAATTAAGGACGATCTTTTTGGCTCGTAAATTACCAGCATATGACGAAAATGATATTTTCGCTGGTTCTTTTTTCTTACGATTCTTCCGTCAGAAGGTTTGAAATAAAAGCGATAATTCACAAAATTTCGTGATGGTTTTTACCAGCGATTTTCCAAATATTGAAATCCGAAGATCATGTACTACATACGCGTGCGATCGATATTTTTTTTATAGTACCTTTCTGTATATCGTACTTGATCTAATTATTTGCTCATAATTTGTCGGTTGAACGATATATTTTCGCTTTACTTCCGATTGTCCGTCACGTTTCTATTTCTGCTAGACAGTATTATAATCACGATGTTTGTGTCTACGCTGTCTAGCGAGTGGGCGCGTACGCTGCGTAGTAATATATTTGCTATATATATTTTAGCCTTCAGCTAAAACGCATATGTATATCGCCAGACGTATATTATATATATATATATAGAATAATATGCAACTCGCGATGACAAAACGATTCATCGTGTCTTTCATGCTGCATCAGGATGATTGACGCGTTGTACGATGGGTAAAACGTGTACGAAAGGCGCGCTGAGAGATAATCGCGATGCGAGACGCACTCGTCTTCCCGGTAGCCGCATGAGACGAATTTTCAATTTGCAAACGAGAGACGAGTTTCTCGTATGCTCTAGCTGATTTTGTTAAATCGTGCTGGTCTCGTCGCGTATGCTAGAAGTTAAATTCTGTCTGTGCGAATGCGTCGGGCAAGGACGATGGCTTATCTACTTGACGAAAAGGATTGGGACGTGATCGAAGCCCGAGGTATTTGTTCCACACGTAACGGACGGCTACGAGCCAAATTACTATAAATAGATGTTCCCTAATCGGTTTGATGGGAAAAAGTATCCTCGCGAACGGCTCGAGTAAGATACTAGGCGACCTTTTGCCAACCAAGGAACGAATAAAGACGGGACGAGAATAAATTTGTTGCAAAATTTTTCAATCATTCGATCATCAAATAATTACGAATAATTATTATTAAGAATCAAAAAAGTTTACTCATTTTTCGAATAATTTTTGTTAATTGTTCTTTCATGCTAAATTGTTAAGAGTATAGGAATAATAAGTACTTTGTTATAATAATTTTTGTTTTACATATTTATAAAAATGTATTCATCAATTAATTATTTAATGCCGATAATATTTATCAATTGATTGTTAAAGATTGTGAAAAATAATAATAATTATAGTTCGAGAAGAATGGCAAGCTGGAATATATAATTTTCCCGAAAATCCAATTAATACACGGAAAAAAGAGAATCAATGCGAGACTCACGTCGAATTGTAACATTCGCTTCGAAGCTCTCTGAAGAATGAATTTGATACATGCTTCATTCCTGGAATGTTATAAAAGCTATTCTTTCCTGCAATGCTAATAAAAAGTAAAAAAATACAAATAAAAATAAATCTGAAGCCCTCTTTCAGCCTGTCTCGTCGCACGTAACCCCTTTTTTCCCCGTCCCACGAATCCTGCTGGACGTTGAAAGAACTGTCGACGTCCCGAAGCGAACAAATGAAACATTCTCTCTTCCTCTTTCTTCCTCTACCCCTTGTTGTCCTCGATGGACACATCGTTCTTTGATTTCCCGAATAATCATCACGACTTTCCCTGCATGCAATTCTTTGCGACATTCGCAGTAACCCCGCGCAATATGACGTAGAGACGAATGAACAAAAGACAAAGAGAGACACAGATAAACGAGAGAAAAATAAATTTGTCTGTAAACTTATTTTTCTCATTAAGCTTCTGTCCACGGTCGGACCAAGGACTATGAGAAATGTTCGTTTGTTGTGTAGTTTTGCTTACAACATCGAGCCTATCCAATATCTCATGTTCTTTTTTTTTTAAAGCAAAAAAAAGTCACTCTTAGGCGACTGAATTTCTGCTGAATCCGCGATATCGGTTAAGCGCGTATATTCTCTCGCTGAGACGTAAATTTGTTGAGGGGTGGACACCTTTTTCCACTACGTATATAGAAATGTCTCGTCGCGCCGTTTGTCGTCACGGAACATTTCTTCGGGTTCTTTGCACCACCGAGCAACCCCCCGACACTTCCGGTTCCACGTACAGAGCGTTCGTTCGGTCTTTTCTCCTTTCTTTGCATATAAAATCCCGGAAAATGTATAAACCTTTTTCCCTCTTGCCCTCCTTCCCGTAAACCATAAATCACGATTTCTACGATGAAAATAATACCTCGAAGATAAAAGAAAAACAATAAACGGCATATATACCGTTGGAAAATAATTTGTCAAAAATATTGAAGAATCTTAGGTTTGTTTGTATAATTAAATAAAACGACGGGCAATATAGTCTCGAGCAGGTGATTTTAATGCCGTTGATCGTGGGTCGTACGACGAGGAGACGAAATTGGTCCCACGTGGTAGAAAGCCTATCAATCAGAATATGTCGTAGGTCCTCGTCGTTCTCGTCGTTACGACACAATAAAACGTAAGATGGTGGAAAGGAAGAGAGAGAGAGAGAGAGAGAGAGAGAGAGAGAGTGAGATAGCATTCGTCCGTACGAAGGATCACATACTCACCGTAGTGACTGTGTATCCCGTCAAAGCATTATCATCTTTCTATTCATATACAGGGTGTCCTATGACATTTTTGTTTCTAAAATATCAATAACAGTTCGATTGAGTGAATTTCTTCAAATCATTCGAACGAATCAACATAAAATTCGAATTTTTAATTAAATAGTAATAAATACGACTTGTACAGCAGATCCTTTTGTTTATTGAATTAGGACACCCGGTAGATCGGTTGGGTCGAAGGAAGGCTCGTAAAATTCGTTCATCCGTATAAGACTTAAGTTCACAACACGTAACACGACCTATGCGCATCCGAGAGAGAGCGTGTCACACCTATACGCGCTATAAAGTATCTCATACATACGTTAATACAGCACGTAGAAAATGACGACTATTCGCGGGTAGCGAGCAGCCAGCGTAACGACACCGGGAGAATTTTCCCGATCCTGTTGGAGTCGAGAGACGTGCCCTGGCTTCTTTTTCTTTCGTCCAAGGTAGCAAAAATATCGTATATCGCGCGTGTGGTCGTGGAGAAAATTGTGTGCCCGGTCGTTTCGGAAGTAGTATAAGAGTGCCACAGGTCCGGCAAGCGTATATAACGGGTAGGTCTCTTTTACCCCATACGTCTTTTTACGAGCGCATCATCCGGATTTATATTTACTTAGGGAATCACTAGTGCTGGCTTGCCGACTCGGACTTTTGGTTATATGACTCTCTTATTCTATACTAGCGGTATACATATATATATATATATTGTATAAAGATATTGACGATGGACTTTCGCGGTGGAATATTATTTGGGACTTTGTCGCGAGCCAAGTTCCATTTCGGATATTAATTTTTAGCTATTCCAAAAAGAAGTCTACGGAGAATTTTACCGAATGTTATTTTATGAGATGAAGAACGTGGAATGATAAAATTTCCAATGACAAGGATCGCGACATAAATCGTCAAGTACATAAAGATTTTTAATTAAATAAGGTAAATTGCTTCAAAGATTGTCTAGATGGAAGTTTTTTTAAAACTTCAAACGCTCGTTTAATTATTTATCTATTTGAATCGAGTATAATTTTGTCATTTCTGTAGACTGTAATGCGGGACCAATAGCCCCTGCGTGTGTCCGATACGTTTCGAAATCCTGGCCAAGATATCACGCGTAGCTGCTGAGCTGAGTAATAACGCGCAATGTAATATCCATGCACGTGTATATGTATATATACGGGTGTATTTCGCGTAAGAGGAAGAGGGAAAGACAGCGGGATTGCGGATAGAGCAAGTGCATGGAATTGATAAATCCGGCATCGTGTGCACGCTTCAACCTATATATATATATATATATAAATGTATAGACGTACGTACGTGTGCGGTTTGCGAGTTATTTAGTGGCCTATCGCAAACCTGGCGAGCCATTAGCTCCGATCGCATTACCAGAGAGAAAGAGAGAGAGAGAGAGAGAGAGAGAGAAAGTTCTCTCCGTTTCACTTTCGCAGCTTAATGGTCGACGCTCTTCCACCCGATGCTATTTCTAGCGATTCGTGGCTTTTCTCTCTCCACCACCCCTTCCACCCTCTTCCTTCACTTCCTCTGCCTCTTTTCACAAATTTTCCGATAACGGTCCGTACTCTCGAGCATCGCACGTATTATATCCGTAAAATAATACATACTTCTCCAGGGGCCAAAACCGATACGATGCTAATTATGTTATATTTTATCAGTGTATCGAAAACATCGATGATTTATTAAAATCCTATTCCGTTTCTCTCCTCTACCTGTATATTCGTATTTCGCATTTCCGCTTCGACAGGGAGGAAACGTCGAAAGTACATTATAAATATCCATCTCTTCTCCTCTCTCTCTCTCTCTCTCTCTCTCTCTCTCTCTCTCTCTTTCTCTCACAAACACTCGTTTTGGAATATCGCGCAAAACGATTGTAATATCGAATACAATGATTCGTGTACATAGACATATATCTTCGTTACATTCAACCCCCCGACCCCCCCACCCCCCTCCCACCTCCGTTCGACCTCCTTCTCTCGCACGTAATATGACACCGGGTGTGCGCGATAACGAGTTTTAATTTTACGCCGGACTCGAATAACGAGACGAGAGCATCACGCTTACGAGGGATGCAGAAAACGAGAGACGGATAGATAGATACGTACGAACGATTGCAAAAGATGGATTATAAACTGGCGGGCTTGCATATATTGATACGTAGGTATATATATACGTCGAATCGATGCGCTTTCATACGATTCGTAGCTCGTTGTTATGACGGTGTTGAACGAGAATACCGGCGACGCCGAAATCGCGGCCGGTCGTTAATTTCCTCGCATAAAAATCAATGAACGGCCCATAAACAACAGGCTCGTGTGCGTGTGTTAGTGCTCGACTACGGTCACACTCCCACTCTCCCTGTCTCTCTTTTCACCCTCTTTCCTTCTTCATCCTATGCACGGTTTATCCTGGTTGCACACCCGCTCACCCATTTTCCAATTTGCAATTGCGAATTGCGTTTTTAATTATAACGAACACAATGGCGGAGCCGCGGTACGAAACGTGCGCGAAAACGAGTCGGAATTCATCGGAAAGCGCGGGTTCGTCGCTCTACACAACGTTCAAACCCCTCCTTCACCCCCCTTTTATATCTCTGTCTACCCAGCGAATCGTGCAGTAACATCGTGCAACTGGGAAATGGCTTCCGGCCGTTTTCGCGCTTTTCCCTCGATCACGATGCGCCAGCAGCCGTTTCACACTCGAAAACTCGCGAGATATTATCCTTTCATGGATTTTTCATCGATGGTTTTCTCTATGTTTATCGTTCGATAATTCAATAATTTGTCTTTTTCGTGAATTTTTTTCGATATGTAAAATTTTATTTTATTGGAATTTTTTAATATTTTTCCACTTGCCGTTGACTCGAGCTCTTCGATTCATTCACGATGATGTGTATTACAATTTTCAATGTTTCGCGTAACAAATGGGACCATTTCGAAGCCACGACAAGGACGAAGTCACGTTCGAAGCGCACAACGTGCGTCGTTATGGACCTTAACTCGATACGTATATCGCGCGGGAGAGACCGACCAGGACCAACCCCAATGTAACGAGATGGGTAGAAGTACCGAAAGTCGTTAACGTTTAACGAGCCAACGATTATGCCGCCGTAATGGATAATCGCTACCGCTGACGATACCGATCTTTATAACGTCAAACGTACCGGAAAACGTTGAGTGGTCTCCTCCGTGGCACTCCCTACGTAACATCGGAAATTTCGCTTTTCCCGCGCAACCCCTGTACGAGCCATGCTACAAAATTGTCAGTCACCCGCCCTACGACGTGTTCAGTACTGTAACATTTCGACGTTTTGCAAATTGAATGATCGTTGACGCGGAGAGAAAATACGAAATAACGAATTAATTCGTCCGGAAGGGTGAAAACTACCCCTATTTCCTCGTACGGGTCACGATACCGTAAAATTGTGCGTATGATAAATAGTAACGACGCTTTTTTTTTTCTTTTCAATTAAATAAAGTTAATTTTATTCGAATTAAATTGATATAAAAAGAACTATTTTATTTTTCGTTTTATTCCTCGTAATAGTTTCTCACCGTTACTTGTAACATCGCGAGATGACGCGCGCAATGTCCTAATACTATAGGCGGGACCGTTATAACGTTGGGAGGGTGACGAGAAGATCGCAAAGAAATCACAGAGGGATCGAAATTCGATCCTTCGGTCTCTCACCTCTCTCTCTCTCTCTCTCTCTCTCTCTTTCTCTCTTTCTCCGTCTCGTTGCGTCGTACTCTCATTTGTTTTCGATTTTTCGCAGCAGGCCCGGGTGGATTTTGGTCGGGACGTTCTACAGTTCGTTCAAGGTCCCCTGTGGGCGTCGAAATCTTCGCGAGAACTTTCTTTATTTTTCCCCTATCCTTCAGTCTCACCTCCCTCACGATTTCAACATCGACTTTTCTTCGACTCTCTAGCTCGATTTTTCCACTTTTTTTTCTACACGCCGGTATAATATTGTCTGTATATAGTGGACTATAGCGTTCGCTTCATGCGCGCGTTTCGCTTCGCAGCTTCGACTCGGCCGTGTATAGCTCGGGTAATCCCGTGGGGTGCCCCGCGCCGGAGGGAGTTTCATATATACATATATATATATATATATATATATATGGAAAGAGAGAGAGCGAGAGAGAGATAGAGAGAGTTGGGCCGACGTAGAACGCGCGCGCGGCCTCATATATAAGGATTTATCACGGCTAAGTCTCCCGTATATTGCCAGCATCGTACCGATCTCTCCGTGCAGAGCTCTATCCTAGCCCGTGCTCCCGCGTTATATCCCACGTTTCTCCTTTGCCCTCCTACCCCCACTTCCCCAGCCCTCTTTTCCTTCATCCCGATATACCTCGATCTCTTCTCCTACTTTCACCCCCCCCCCCCCTCTCCTCCTTCCTCCATTCACCACCCCCATGTGCAGTCCCTTAAACAGGGGAAGGGGGTCTTGAAACTCGAGAGATCGGCTCACGATCGACAATCCACGTTTTCATTTTAGAAAATCGTGCACCGGCATCCCTCGTTGTATGTATGCATGAGAATGCAACATCGTCGAAGAAAAATATCACGAGTACCTAGCTACGTACGATCTAAAATGAGAAATGGATTTTTATTTTGCATTTGAATCAAATTTGTTGGTATCGGTGAAGTTCACTTGGTTTCAATTGAATCCCATTAATAAAATAAAATTATGAAATAAGAATATAATAATAAATGCAATATTAGATGGTAGTTAATGCGAAAATAGAATTAAAAATCGATTTAATAAAATACTAAAATTATAAACAATTGTACACAATACTGTTGACTTTTTGATAAATTATTTCAAAAATTAAATAATACAACGAGCGATAATTTTGAGAACGATTATCCAAATTTATTTTTGTTTATTTAACTTATTTTAACGTTATATATTGATTTTATTTTTTTCTTGATTTATCTTCCTTGCGATAATTCGAAACTTGCGCCCGATGATTTGTACGTTTTTTCTTATCGAACATCCAATTATCACACCTTGAAAAAAAAAACGATAAACTGAAAATCTTCGACAAGGTATAGAGAAACGACTGTTGCAACGCGCAAAATTGCCTATTAGTAACGTTCGAGATGAAGAGAAGCGAGCGGGATCGAGAGAATCCTGTGACCTTTTCTTCACGGATATGCCTCAGCAGGACTTCTATGTCGTCACGCATCGCGAGATAGCTCGACGCGTGTACGGAGAGTACGTGCCCGCGAGAAAGTGGTAGCGCTATGTGTGCAGCTCGCGATAACGATGATCGGGTTATCGCGATCGGAGGTGTGACTCGAACGATTATTCTCCCCTTATGCACGAGCCTCTCTCTCGCTCTCCACTCCCTTCCCCTTTCCTCATGCGCCATGTGGGAAAATTTATCGCTACGGTCTCGTTAGCCAACGTATGCTAAAATAAGGGAGATCAAAAGAGCTCGAGAGGCTGCCAGCTCCGTGGGTGTCCAAAAGGTAAGTTGGTATCTGCGTCGGGAAATTGAGCAGGGCTGTATAATTCATGATTGCATCAAGAAAAATTGATATGTTTTTACGTTTTTAGACGCTTACAAATATTTCTTAATTTACTCACGTTGCGAGATCGAAACAAAATTTGTCACCTTCGTGTCCGACAAATAACGCTTTTTCTACTGTGACCCAACACTGCTCAAATTTGACGAATTTTATTCGAATTTTTCGCTCCCGATTGAATTAATTTCGCAACGTATTCCTGTATTCGTGGAATTTTAATCTACATAATCGTTTAGCAGAGTTCTCACACATTGGAGCGTTACACGTTGGTTACGTCCTCTCTGTCGTCTCTGGGCAAATTTGCAACGATTTTCCGACCGCGCTGGTCTTGGGTTAAAGGAATTTCTAGAGATATATATTTATGCATGTATGTGTGTATATGTGCATATGTGTGTGTATCTATGCCCATACGACAAACTCTCGGCTATCTCCTCGTCAGAGAGGAGAGCACGTAGGTGTGAGAAATCGCAAATTCCTCGTAGGTGCGGCGAGACGAGACCACCTGCAACGAGAGGAGAGCCGCGAGGCGGGAGAGTGAGAGGGAGAGCGGTAGAGAACGTCTAGTAGAGAAAATATCGTTCTCCTTCTCTATCGCGCATGCTGCTACGAGAGAAACTCACTCGGTATCTCTCTCGAAGGTCCTGGCAGCATACACATTAACTCCTGGGGCGTATAGCGTCGTTAGCGGCATACCTTATCGTTTCATGCACGGCGAACATTCGGAATGTGTAAACATACGACTTCTACGCTTCTCTACCGAGTAATTTAACTACGCTAGACACATCGCTCGAAAATCCTGCAAGCGAGATTCGAAGAAAATTATCCTTGCGCAATCGATTAACCCATTGACTGCGTTAATACCGCATAGTACGTATTAAATCGCGACTACTTGAAGTCAGAAGTGGCCTGCCGCTACTTCAGACAAGTATCAGCCGTACTTAGTTTATCATTTTTTTTACGAGGATAATTAAAATAAAATAGTTTTCGAAATTAAGCGAGGTAATAACCGCTGCATTTCGTCGAGGGATGAAAATTATGATCTGTAAATAATAATTTTCATCAGTGTCATTATTAATTATTAATATTTTTATTATTTCTTGTTAAATAATTATTCGTTGCTTTAATAAAAACATGTCATAAAACGACTATGGTTGTAATAGGTACGGCACTTCAAAATAATTATAAAATTTTGTCGTACGATAAAAATTAAAGACCTTTTAGGAATAATTATCAATTAGTTACGGGATAAAGTTTTTAATATTGTAAAAACTTGATGTTTAATAATTATTTATTGCTATAATAATAACATTATTTCTAACTTACAATTTTTATGATAATATAAGGATGAAATCGGTGGATGAAAGACGTCGACAGAACTGAATGGCTCATAGATCGATGCTTGATGTAAAAAGTGGGCATTACGAATTGTTCGTCAAACGAGCAAAAGAGTATTATGGAATTGTGCATTATCGAGGAAAAAAACGAGAGAAAAATACGAGGTTCGGGGGATCGTAGCGATCGATAAAGCGAGTATTCGTGATAGGGGATGAAAGAGCTTTCGCTCGGTCTACATATATATATATATATCTGCGTTATGTACATCGAGAGAGCGTGCGCTCCGGAGAAATATTTCCCGAGGCATGTAAAGCGCCCTTTAGGCAAAAGCAACGGATGGAGAACGTTACAGCGCGAGATAGAAAGCGCGAAAGTGAGGCAAGAGGAAGAGAGAGAGAGAGAGAGAGAGAGAGAGAGAGAGAGAGAGGAGGGAGAGAACTAGAGCGAGAGAGAGCGATGAATGCTAGGGGGTAGAACTGAGGCCAGAGAGGCTTCTATCGCACAGTTCGCGAATTCCGTCCTGTCATTTGTAACTGTCGGGCTGCTCATTACAATTCCCCATTCCTCTCACCCTCTCCCCCCTTCCACCGTTGCTTCAACCCCCTACCCTCTATACTACCCAGAGAACCATTCTCCCTTGTCCCTATAGCTATCTCGCTCTATCCCGCATACTATTCTAATACAACGAAGGGTTGTTGCCTCTCGCGTTCGCATTTGAGCTCACTCACGCACGCGCGCCGTTCTTCCGTAACGTTCACCCCATTCCGACAGTCAGCGAGAGAGTCTATACAGAATCTCTTGCAACGGTTCGGAAATACAAAAGACGTTGAACTAATAAAAATGCGAAGTTGAATGAAAAGAAATTAAAACACAGAAAGAATCGTCGTATGAAAAATCTTATCGTAGAATGATTTTTCTCGTCGTTTTATGAGTTACCGAGAGATTAAGCTGTAAATTTGGTTTGGATGTGGAGCGACGGACGCGTGGGCGAATTTTCTTTTTCAAGATGTCTACAATTTTCATTCGTCGACGATATCGCGGCTTTTTTCTTTACGCCACCCGCGTCCTCTCTATTTCCTTCGTCCTGAGCTTTTTTCATCCCTCTTTCGTCCGCACGCGCAACCCTCATTCGCAACGACCGACCGTCGTATCCTTTTTTCATCCTTCTCTCGGGGTTTCCTCCTCTCTCTCCTTCTCTCACTGTCTCCCTCTGTTCCTTGCTCCGTATTCTCATGCCCATTTTCTTTATTACATTCCTTATTTCCTATCCACCCGCAGTCTCCGTGTGTAACTGTAATACAAATTCCTATTGTGATTTATGTTGGTATCAATGGCGAGGGAACCCCTCGTACAACGCTCGACGCCGAGCACGCTCTCTTTCTCCTTCTCTCTCTCGTCGCCTCTAGAATCAACCCCCTACCCCCTGGTGTTCTCTTCGCCAGCGAGATCCGACAGGACTGTGAAGAACGGGATGCGAAAAGGTCCCTAGTCCAGATATTATGCTTTATTGAATCGCTCGCTTGTCACTGTTATTGTTGGCTTCACGCTCTCTCACCCCCGCTCTTCTTCATCCCCTCAACCCCTCGGCATCGGTCTCATGACTTGCGTTTACCCTCTCAGCCTTTGCTCGTCTCGGTATCTCTTCTCTCTCTCTCTCTCTCTCTCTCTCTCTCTCTCTCTCTCTCTCTCTCTTTCTCTCGTTCATCTTGACGCGTTTCGCGGTCGTCGACGTGTTCGCGAGCAAATACCCGAGTCGAAAAGTACAAGGGATGAATATATATAGGGGTGAGGAACCAGTCGCAGGACTCACGAGACGAACTTCTCTATGAATTTTGATTAATAAAACACAAGCGCCGAGAGGAACCTGAATGGGACAGTGAGAGAAAAATATATATATACACACGCACATACCCACACACACACACATATATATATATATTGGATATATTATAGAGGGAGAAAAGCACCCCCTAACACGTCGACAAAGCCCCGAGTGACAGCCCACTAATATCAACGACATCGGGATTCTACGTCCATATTGCCAATCCGTTGTGTATATAGTGGAGAACGAGTGTGGAAAATTTGTGCTCCCAGACACTCCTCGTTTCATACGAGGCCGCCGAGAATTTCCGACAAAAGGCTGAGAACGTCGAAGTGCTCTACTCGTACATCCTGCTGGACGCTTTCTCTCTCACTCTCCTTCTGTCTGTCTGTCGATCTCTCACTCTCTCTTTCTCTGCTTCCCCGTCTCCTCTTCCTATTGTCGTCGAGTCACTTTCCTCGTTTCTCTCTTCACCGTTTTATGCGTGGATGGCACACGCCCAAACCTCGAGGTTCAAGAACTCTTGATGCTCCGCGGAGAGACCTGTCAACATCTACGATCCGATGTAACGCGGACCAGACATGGAGACGATGCAAAAGGTGAAAAATGAGGATCTGCAAAAAATATAAGGCGAGTGGAAGACACGAGAACGTCGAGAGGAATTTGCAGGTTGGAACTTTGATGTCGCAAATTTTCGGAACGGTATTGAACTTTTCGGTATTAAAGCGATTGCATTTGAGTATTTGCTTACTTTGACGACAAACATTTTGGTATTACTACTAAATGCCCTGAGAATGAGGTCAAACATGTACAAATGGACGGACAAGCGAGGTTAGAGTTCGAGATGGAGAGTCTATCTCTTAACCCTTTCTCCCTTCGTCAACGATTTATTCTACTTCGTCTCTTCCCATCCTACATGAATCAATAAATACATATTTGTACAGTTCACAGACGGGAAATCAACTGGCAATGACACTAATACCATTAGCAGTGCCGAATGGGAAGGCCGAAAGAGCAGCAACGGCAGCTAAGCATACAGGATTAAACTACACTGGGATACTCACACCCTGAAATGTCTTTCGACCGTCCGTCACTCGCGCTTCTGATTTTGCGCGGAGTCACGTTACAAATGACTCGTTCGAGCTTCCTAACTCAACAGGGGTCGGGAGCGGAGTCAGAGGGGCAAAAGCATCATCATCCTCGTTACCAGAGTGACATAATCGTCTTGTGGGGGCCGAGCAACTCGTGTCCGACGGAGGATGATGAGCACTTAGTGATATACAAATGGAGATTGTGGATATCTACGAATACTTGGGAGATCTTGGTCTTGTTAAAAAACGCGAGAAATCGAAATCGAAACGAAGGAAAGATAAGTTTGGATGGCTTTGATATTTTTAACTTGGAGTTTAGAATGGTAAAAAAAGCGTTGCCCACAAAAAACTTCTAAAACCTGTTCAGACTAACCCCGTTTGACGATATATTTTGATATCGTAGCTTTGCTCGAGTGACGACTATTTCGTTGTCTCCATTATCCTGATACTCGTCATCAATCTGAATTCTAATGACCATGTCCTTTTACTGGTTACGACCGTTTGAGAACAATTTTATTTCCTTGATGATCTGAACGTTATCGTGGGTTTACCCACAAGAAGACACGATTCATATCTAGAAACGAAACCATGTAATCGTCCATACAATGAACAATAGGTTTGGTATTTTCAAGCAGTTTTAAGTTTTTATTGCCGAGCGAACGATGATTCAAAGTAGAACCAAAAAGTCTGCTAGTCTTTCGCCGAACCTCAGGTGGGACATTTCCACGAAATGTTTACATTTGTTTAATCCCTGGGGTTACAGTCAACTACTACTCTCTTTCTCTCTCTCTCTCTCTCTGTTGCTGTTTTACATAGTAAGTCCAGGCAAATTCGAACACCCGAGGCTGCATCATTTAGCAAGGGGTGGCATTCTTGGAGCATGTGTGATCCAGGTCTAATTTGAGTGGGATAAAGCTATCGAGGGTGGGTAGTAGAGGGGTTGAAAGTGCGTAACTCTCCTGTCTCGAAGTTTGTATACTATATAAAACTGTTTGTTGGTATTTTAGATGGGAGCAATGTGGCACCTGCTGCTTTCAGCATTTATCACGATGAATTCTGGGCAGAGATATTTTGATGAGAGGTTCTGGTGAGCCAAGCGCGACTGTTTCACAGAATCCCTTAGACCGATCGAGGGAAGGACGCAGATTTTGGTTGCTGCTTCTGTTACTCGAACAGATATACACTCTCTCATTCTGTTATAACATCGTGCAAAACTCTCTCCCAGTTGGGGTGTATGCGGTATTCGTACCATCTGTGCCAATCGCCGCGCGGTTTTACTCTCGATCTCTTCTCTCCGCACGCTGTCTGTGACACCCCCGCTTTCTCCTGCGCTCGCGAAACCAAAACCACCCCCGTCTGTTTTCACTTTACAGTTCCGTTCTCCCTGATGCTGGTGCCCCTCTCTTCTGTTCGTTCGTGAATTTCCGAGCTTGGAATTTCGGCTTTGAAAAGTCTCTCGTAACTCATGTCTGACAATTGTGTGAACTGACCCCATCCCTGCTCCACACATCCCTTACAGAACTATTTCACCATACCTACGCGTCATCCCTCGTGTGGGACCACTTATAGGAGAAAGTAGTAGAATTATTTTATTGTAGTGAAAATTATTTGAATTTTACCTGAAAAATTTAATTGTTCCACTATTTTTGCTGGTTGTCATTTTGATTTTGAAACATCTTTTAATAGGGTAGAGTAGGGCTGCCTGGGTATAGAAACAAGTTTTTGATTTAAATATCTCAAACACTAAACACCGTACGACAATACTTCAAATGGTGGAAAGAGAGGGAGCAGGAAGCGAGGTGCTCGGACACTTTGTTTATTTTGTAATCATAAGTAAAAAAGAAGCTCTCCGTTATTTTTGGTCTGGCTTCGTATGAAAACTGCCATCTATGGTCATGTGGGTGTTGACATTTTATGTATTTATTGGATTTCCGATTACAACTGGCTGCGTAGTTCCGAGCCTTACCATTTTTACATAACCTAAATTGTATTTCGATAAGTCGGGTAGACTCGTTCCTAAAGGGCCAGAAGCACTTTCTCCAGAAACCATTCGACCTTACCCAAAAACGCTATTTCGACAATAAGAGTGTAATAATAGCCCAAGATTCAAGATAACTTTGAATGTTATTTTATTTGAGAAGTAATACTGTTTGTTACACTATACAGTCACTACTGGGGTTTTAAATATATATTTAATTATACTACTACTGTTTCATTGGGGATTTACGTAATTTTAATGTCGCCATTGAGCTTATTCCCTCCATTGTTCAAATTACCCCTCCCATCTGCCAAGTTAAGCAACTCGGAACTTCCTCACATTCATGATAATAACTGCTGAACCAGATTAGAAATACTTTTTTTCTAAATGTATTTTTAGAAAAGATGCGTCAGACTAAATCTGACGCATCTTTTAAGAGTTGCGATAGATTGCGTGAAAAATTGCCCCACTAGCCCCAGCCTACGCTACTTAAAAATTCACGTCCTTTATCTTATTGCGGATATATTGAATCATATGGAATTGTGGATAATAGGAGGATATAAAACTCGCTTCAGCTCGGCTTTTTTTACGTCCCTCGTTCCTAGACCGTTTTCTTCATTTTTTTTCCTTCTTCATCTCTCCTATCTCTCGTTTCGTAGGGAGGTCGCCCGGTTCTCGCCCATGGGCACAAAGCCTGTACGGGCATAAATTGATACAGATGCGAGTTAACGAGAGTTTTTCCGTTCCAGCCAACCGGGGGAATTGGTCGCTGAGAACTATACGGATGCTCGAACTTTGCGGCAGAATGGCAGAGAACCTTCGCAATGTCAAGGGACCGAGGCAAAAGTTAACGGAGACGACGCGAGAACTTGAGCCACACGAGTGAACTCCATAGTCTCCCTTTTCCTGAGGTAATAAGACACGTAGAAATATTTGCGCATTTTATATATTTTTAAAAATTATTATTCATTCTTCTTATCTCTCCAATTCCATCTCATTGTTTCGTGAAACATCGTCCATCGGTAATTAATTACCATCCATCGTCGACTGGCTCTTTCTAATTCATCGAGAACTTGGTGTAAAAAATAGAATCGCGGTTCTCTCACCTCTTTGACTCGAGTTCATGACTCGGGGATTTTTTCGTACGAATAATTTCCTTATACACTACAGTCGACATTTTCGAGCACTCTCTGCGGACAAGAGATTGCAACCAGTCAATGAAAAATCTTATACATATGTGTGTATAGCACTCAGGCTCGGATATAGAAGATTCTCTCGCGTTTGCTCGAGTGAAACGCGGCTCTCGCGAAGTTCATTCGCGTGTAACGGCCATACGATTAATTATCAGCCGTTGGGGGTCTCTCTCTTCTCTCGTGGATAGTAGGTACTCTGTAAAAGAGAAGGAGAGAGAACGCCACTTGTAAGGCCATTTATGGGAAGCCGTTGGCCGTGTAAGCGTGCGCGAATACAAATTTGTTCGCACTTAAATTCCGGAACGTTCTGCGAGGGGCGATTTATCGGCCTCGAGCTTATAACCCGCGAGAGAGAGAGAGAGAGAGAGAGAGAGAGAGGCGGGGAGGGGGGAGTGGAGAACCTACCATATGCGGGAGCCAAGAGAAAAATCTTTGCAAAAGAGAGAAAGAGAGAGAAAGAGAGTGAGGACGGTGTGAAGAGTACGAAAAAGAAAAATGCGAAAGAAACGACGAGGATCTTAAACGCGTTCTCTGTGCAAGCGAAACAATCCGCGCGTGTGTCCTCAAGTCTCAAGTGTCTCCGACACGTTGTCTTCTTTTTCATCTTTTTCTTTTTCTTTTCAGTTCTGATGGCAGCGAGACTCTCCGGTCTCCGTGTGCCAACCCGGCCGCAGCATCCTCTTTTACATCTCTTCTCCATTTCACGGAGTCGGCAAACGACCGAGGACGATCGCCACCCGTCGTCTTTCTCGTCGTTTCTTGGATCGCAACGAGGGAGTCGAAGACTACGACGACGACCCTACGACGGCAATTAGAAATGTGCAGCGAGCACATCACGAGATCTCTTTCTCTCTTTTTCCAACGGATTCGCGTGATGGCAGTTCTGTGAGAGAGAAAATAGTTTTGCAGCTATGAGATTCTGCGACTGAGATTGCCAATGTCTTACGAAGAGGAGAAAACGAGACGCGAAATATCTTGCGGAATTACAAATGGACGGGAGAAAAAAGAGAATTCTAGTTACGTGAATCTCGTGTGGCTAAAGTAATCTCAGTTCTCGATTTGTGTTGATGCGAAATCAGACCTTTGATTGATTCGAGACTTCGTAATTTTTTATCGTACACTTTAAACAAAAATCACGAATAAACGATCATTAAATAATAGAAATTAAAAAATTTACATTATAGCGACATCACAGTGATCATTTTATTCAACAATTGTTATTCTCGTAAGATGCAACAAGGTTTCAATAACTTTTTACATCTTCTCGAATCAAATTACGATCTATATAGTTACCCGAAGAAAAAGATCTTTTGTAAATACTTATATTTATTTTTGTCTACGTTCACGCGCGTGGCATGGTGCTATATTTGAAGAATGGAGTTCCTCGCGCGGCCGCTGGAGCGGCGCACTAGTACGGGGCCAGAATAATCGCGCATGCGCACATTCAGTCGTCGTTCATTTGAATGTTACGGTGATACGGAATTATATTATCGATGGTAGTTGGAATCTATGCAGAAGTTATGGCAACTTGATGTTTTCAATTACGAGAACTTACCCTCCAAGTATGTTTACACATGTAAATAACGACTATAATATTATAAATCTCGCTCGGAAACTTGAGTACCTACGGGTGGTTGTATTGATTAGAAATCATTGCGAAGCAAAAGTATTCCAAGACTGATGTTTCCTACGAACATACTTATCAATATGGCTCTTCGGGTATCTTTTTTTCGTTTCAGATGACCTGTGCAACAATAAAAAATAGACAAAAGAGTGTCGGATCACCTGTGTAGAAATTTATAGTTGCAGATCCAAAAGCCACGATTTCCGTGACTCGGGGGTAGAACGCTGATTGATCCGTTCATATCGGAGCATTCTAATCTCAATTGTCGTAATGCCGAAGAAATATGTTCGTCGTATCCAAGAATTTCAGAAATTTTATTTAAAAAATAATAATAGTCGCAATTTCAAGCGGTGCCAAAGCTTATATCAATAATTTATGAATATTAATGTTCCTAACAATAACCTCATCGGCGTAAATTTAATTCTCCCAAAATGCAACAAAGTTTGAATAACTTTGCACGTCTTCTGAAATTAAATTTCGTTCAGCTTGATTATCCAAGGAAAAGAATTTTTTTCTCTCTTCCCGTCTAGGCCCGTGTCTCGTCCGTGTCTCGTTCCGTGGGAAAATTGTCGTTCGAGTGCGAAAAATTACATAAATTCCTAAAGGGCAAAGGACGCCGAGAATTGTCGAACGCGCCGTCACACACACACACATCCTCGCACGCGCATACACGTGGAGGAATACTGACGCTCTCGCGTACGAGAGAGCGTTGTAACGCGATACTACCGTAATTCACGTTGGTTTTACGCTTTATGCGACACGGTGAACATGCTTTCGCGCACGGCCGTGAATTTACGGGTGAGAGAGGGAGAGAGAGAGAGCGAGAAAGATATCCCGGCGGTAGAAAAGGGACCGAGCACGGTGCAGCGTTGCAAGTAATATAGATATGTATACCTATACAAAAAATATATAACTATATATACGAGTATATAGTCGTTCGTCGGGGGAAAAAATGGACAAAACCTTTTCGACCTTCGTGCCGGGTTGTTTGATGGACGCTTGGGCGGTATTGGATTAAACGCTCCGGCGAGGATTTAAAAAAAAGGAACATGCATGCATATATAAAAAGCGAGGATAGGAAAACAAAAAATTGAAAATACAGAATCGCAAGAAATATTGTGAAATGAGAGACGGCGACTGAGAAAAATTAATTACACCCTCTGCAGCTTTTTCATATCCGTTTTGTAATAGACGAACAATGTTTTTCGATATAATTTTCAAAAATTTCGAACGTTACCGACGCATTATTTACTCCCTCGAAAATTGGCAAAATTTGTTGTATATGAGACATTGAAGAAAAACGAATAAGGGATGAAAAAGTCCTGCCGCCAAAGCGGAGAGACCGAGAAAGACGTAGAATGCTGAGAATAGAAGGGAAAAAAGAAAATCGAGAGTCATGGCCTCTCCGCTGTTCGCGCTGCTGAAAAAAGAAAAAAAAGCATCGGTCGTTCCTCCCCTCTTCGTCGACCCTCCACCCGCTCTTCTTCGTTTTTTCCTCGATGCAACAGAAGCAGCGAGTCTAGAGAGGGAAAATAAAGTGAGAAAAAGAGCCAAGAGAGGCAGCGAGAGTTCTCCGATTCACAGAAAGAGGGCGAGAGAGAGAGAGAGAGAGATGAGAGAGAAGGAGACAGAAAAAAAACGCGGAAAGGTAGGGTTGGTCGTCCATTGTATCGCGTTCCCGAGCTTTTTGAGCGCAAGGGCCCGTGTGGCGCGCTCACGGACTTTGTAGTGGGTAGGAGAGAATAGAGGGATGAAAGCGCACACACCGGTGTGTCCTGGCGCTGCTGGATGTTCGTACATCCACATATATATAGATATACATATATATATATATAAATATCATTGGGTTCGCTGGTTTCAGGCTGCGCGCTGGTTTCCCGTCTGTGTTCGTTGGGCGGATGGTCGGGTGTGTGGACGAACGTCTGTCTGTTGGCTGCCAGCGAGCCAGTCAATCATTACGGCGTGCGCAAGCGCCCTCTACGTCCAGGGGTATTTCTCCCACCCCTCCACCCTTCTTCGTCGCTCTCTCTCTCTCTCGCTCACTCGCTCTCTGTCTCTGTATCTGTCTCTCTCTCGCTCTCTCGTCCTCTTTCTTCTTGTACGAGTATATATCTATACACATGTAGCTTGGGACATTTCTCACTATATCTCGTTCTAGCACTGGTAGCTTATAGCTCTCTCTCTCTCTCTCTCTCCCTCCCTCCTTCTCCCCTTTTCACTCCTCCCTTCTTCATTTTCATTGCTATATATATGCATCATAGCAAGAGCGAGAAAGCCGGAACGAGAATTCACCCCTTGCTCCGTGCGTGAGCTACAAGCACGCTACAATGCCGCTCTGCCGCCGCCCATCCTGCATATTTAAGCGAGCTGTCTTGCTATGCAGTCGTTACACCCACACGACCATTGCCACTGAATTTTACCTAGCTTCTATATCTGTATAGATGTAGGAGAATACGCGTGTACCGTGTGTATATACGTGTATGCACTGGAATGGCAGTGGTAGCTCGGAGAAGCAGCGTATCAACCCTCTTCCGCCCTGTCACCCTTCGGCCCTCTTTCCTCACGGTCCGTCTCTGTTTCACTCGAGCTTTCGGGGAAACTCTTTCTTTCGTCTCACCACTTCTACGCGAGTAGAACAGTTTCACGTCGTAGTCTCCTACGGTACGAGCGAACCGGCAGGGAGTTGGACCTTTTCTTTTCGCTCTATCCTTTTTCCACGTACCTACTCTCTCCCTCTCTTTCTCTCTCTTTCTCTTTTCTCAGTCGCTGTCTCATCCTCGTTCTACTTACTGTTGGCTCGCGATAAAGAATTTTTTCGCGCTGTTTCCGAGAGTACGTGTCTCCCGGAGGCGACGGCTTCACTGTAAAGTCGAGAGAGAAAGGGACTGTCTCTTTTTCACCCCTTTACCACGTCTTTCGTATCTTTTGCCGCCTCTCTGATGAGAGGGATGACGCAAGACTCGTTATAAGTCGAGGCAAAAGAGAGACAATCTGATCCGGTGGTCCGTTTTTGATTTTTTTCTTTCCTTTTTGAGGGGGTTTTCCAATCTGGCGGGCTAATATCATCTTTATGTATGAATGATTTTTTTGACGGATTTGCAGCGGCGATACCGAGGGATGGGATGGGACTATTGAAGGATTATTCAGTCTGGCGATTTAAGAAGACCTGGAAGCCTCTCGTTGAGAGGATCTCCTTCAGGGGGCGTTAATGGATGGTTTATTCAATCTCGAGTTTGTCAATTTCGTGATGAATTTTTTGGTCTATTTTACGACTGATTTTTTATAACAGAATTCTTACACATGTTATTAACTAATATATTTTAACGACTTTAACAAACACATAATTCTCATTAGCTAGGGGTGGTCGACAACGCTTATTCCATTGTCGCATCGTTTCACTCAATTTGAAATATTTCGCTACGTGTTCTAGCTCAAAAAAGATTACCTACCATCAATTTACCCCTATCATCTGCAACCCGAAAAACTTTTATCCCTCACTTTATTCATCATACACTTTGAATATTGCCAGTGCGCTAACATACTTTATACTCTATACTCACCTTGAAACAGAAGAGAAAGGAAAAAAAGAAGGCCAGATAATAATTGTATAGCCCATTTCGCAACTTCCCCAATAGTTACGATAAAAAAAAATGAAAAGAAAACGACCCTCTGGTGTACATCGCCGTAAAGGATTCCGCTCGTCTTGAGGCGCCCTCGGGCTCGTTGACGTGACGTTGCCGAACTTGCTGGATAAAAAGGGCGCATGCTCTGTACGAGGGTGGAAATCCGTCGGTCGGCCGTCGAAAGGAGGGATTCCTGTCGGTGTGGGTGGTCGACGTCGTTCTCAGCCGCGAGTGCGCGAGTTGATGGCGCGCGGGGGTGGTTTCCCAACCAAGAGGGTTGAAGGGAACGGGGGTGTGGGTTCGTTCACAGCAGCGCACTCTCGCGAATCGAGAGGGATGCGAATAGAGGGAAAGAGGACGAGCAACGAGGACGACGAAGGTTCTCATCGCTTTTGCTCTACCTATATACACACGCGCGCGCGCACACACACACACCTGCATACACACATAGACGTACAGATACATACAACCCATACATATACCAAGATATACGTATATAGGAATACGGTATGCTCGCCTCAGTTGCTCTCGCTCGGTCGGTCGGCTTGCTCTGGTGGCTCTCTCTCTCGGCCGGGGGTGTTACCATGACTACGGCGCTCGCGCCTTGACATTGACAAATGGCCGGCCGAGGGTGAGCCGAACAGCGGTGCTTTTACATATGCAGGGACACCCATTTGTCCGTTCGGGGTGCGAGAGCCTCGCCTCGCCTCGCGCTATTCTCTCTGGCTCTCCTAGCCCCCTTTTCTGTCTCACTCTTTTACTTTTCCCTGCCTCTCGTCTCCCTACTATTCCCCTCTCCCCACCGCCCACGCGATATCTTTCTCTCACTTTGTTCC
This sequence comes from Netelia inedita, assembly GCA_964017225.1. Taxonomy (NCBI): domain Eukaryota; kingdom Metazoa; phylum Arthropoda; class Insecta; order Hymenoptera; family Ichneumonidae; genus Netelia; species Netelia inedita. The sequence goes on from OZ024921.1 coordinate 10,984,084, forward strand.
GTCGTCGAGAGCGAGCTTTTGCCGGGAATGGTTCTGGTCTATGCCACTTTTGCGTATACGCGCACAATGTTGCTCTACACGCGAGCTCGCTTTACTATCCAACGCCTCTTCCAACCCCCTTTCACATTCTCTATCGTTGTTGTTGCGCTTGAAAATGCACCATATATATATACACACTCGCACCCTCTTGAAGAGAGAGGGAGAGCGAGGGAGAGAGAGAGAGAGTTCTCCAGCGATACCGGGGCCATACAGTCGACGTCGCAAACGCATCCGTCCGACCGAACACGGTTTCCCTATTGTGGGCGACGACGTTGCGCACCGTCGCTCGCCTAACGAATGAGATACCCTTGAAATAACTATGTATATGTATGCACGGGCGGGCTTTCGGGGTTAACACGAAGCTGGATCGTAAACCGGCTTGCCCAAAGTGGACGGGGAGAAAGAATGAGCGGGAGGATTTTGGTCTAGCCCGTGAAAGCATTTTCATCAGGGTAAAAAACTACCCTCGGTAATCCTACTACATGTTCCGATACTTTGTCCGTATCCAGGTGAAATTTTAGTGTACAAAGAAACTGTTCTAAGTCAGTCCCGATAATATACGCGTATAATAGGCATGCTCGACGCTCTAATTGTGCTATAATTTTAATATTCGAAATCGATCTCAATCCCTGTCATGTTCGAGTAAAAAAGGAAACCGAAACAATCGATAATGACCGGGTAGGACTTCGTTATTATCGATTCTATTCTCTCTACAAAACACACACCCTTAGATGGTTTCCGAGGACTCGGATTGTTTCCCTGGCTCTGAAGTAAAGCCGGGTAAGAAATGCGCATTAGAAACGGATGAAACATAGTCGTACCTATACATGTATATATACAATATTCCATAGGCTGGTATATCAGCGGTAACAGGAAGCATCACACTCCGTGAGAAGACAACGTCATAATCGCATCCCCAGAGGGAAAGCGATACCCCTGCTGTTACCAGCTGTAACGGCCCGCTCGTGCGCCTCGCCGGGAGTAACTATTTCGTAATAGAACGGATACATGCGCCCCTCCCTCTCCACTGATTCCACTATGATATGTTCCTTACTCTTGCTCTCCTGGCTGCGTTCCGACCAGTACCGCACGCTGCGTATACGTGCTTACGGATATGTCTGAGCTTCGCATCCCCTGAGCGAAGTGGATCCCACCGACCACTCCCCAGTCGAGCCAGTTCCTCTCTAATATCTCATTATACCGTGCTGTGCGCACACCAGTCAGTCTCGCCATTACGAGATTGTTTGCCGGCAAAGCTGCCTACGACTGTCAACGCTTAATATATTACGAACACCGTCTCTATTTATACATAGGAAACATCGAAGCTCGGATTTTCACGATGCTTGCGATTAAAAGTGTCCTGATTTTCATACGCACGTGTATTCGAATGTTGATGTACTCGAGGGAGTGGTTTCTCGAACAATACATTTTTTGAATTTGTTGCAAATTTTTGAACATCATAAAATAATCCCTTTTAGTAAGGAGACGTTCCTCGGATTTACTAGATCATAGAAATAACCCAGAGTTCATGGTTTTTGTTGTCAATAGTGCTCAGGTTCGTGGTTATTCAAGATGAAAGGTAAACATTTTTTTTTAATCTACGATTGTTAGCAGTGTACATCATACAGTATCAAATAGAACATTGTACAGGGGCTCGAGGCATCGGGCGTACGAAAATAATTGGTATATCTTTCCCAGATTCTTGACTATCGGCTTCTCACTCACAGCGTCCCTCCGCTAACAAGGTCCATTTCCATGGAATAACCATCAACGGTAATTGGCACCTACGCTCATACTGAGGGGCAGCAAGGGGTTCGAGAGAGGGAGGTAGGGGGCGCGTTATAACGCCCCCGCAAGCATCAAGTCGACGAGCTCACCACCAGTGGCCAACCCTCCCCTCTATACATATACATATAGCTATCATATTTCAGAGAGTCGGATGCGGCGTGTGGCAAGAGAAAACACGAATAAAAGAGGGTTGGGAAGGGGCAAAGGGGCCGTAATGTGAGAAGAAGAGAGTAGAGAAATATATAGTGAGAGGGTGCAAGAAAAAAAAAACAATGATCTAGCATCGGCGGAAAAACCATAGACAGAGAGAATACAATGCGTGTCGGTGGCAAACGCGCGTTTTATACGATCGACAGTGGCGTCCTCTTCAGTGACGCCGTTGGTACCCTTTGGTGGATATCCGAAGGGCCACGCCGGACGCTAGAGGGGGCCCGGCCACGCCACGAACGGATAACAAAGCTCGCTCCGAGAACCACGCGACAACGAGTCGCGCTAACAACCTCTCACGCCCACTTTTACGTTTCCTATTATATTCGACGGTGGAATAACTTCGAAAGATACACGCGCGCGACAAAGTAACTGTGACGCTCGTATATTTTTTGCAGGGTATAAAGAATCGATGTCAAACGTTAGAGCGAGGAGACAGGGCAGCGTTGAAAGTCGACATAACACACGAATTTTTTTCGGCAGAAAACCAATAAATGGTTAATGCCACAGGGGAAAAAGGGTTTCGTCCCTTAATCAAAGGGACGGTGATCGGATTTTTTCTTTGACGTCTCTCGAGCCTATTTTTTTGGCTTGTTCTTTTTTTAAAGGGTGTCGAGAAAATAAATACCGTACCAACTTTTACACAATATGTAGCATTTAATGCTTACGTTTTTTCAAAAAACACTATACAACGGACACTCTTCTAAGACAGATCATCTCTGACACATCGAAATTGTATCATATTCGAAAACAATTTTTTAAATATTTTTGTAGCTCTTTATTTTCTCGTTAGGATATTTTTTTGGTTCGATCGGGGATGATAGGTTTTAATGATTCTCGATTATTTTTCCTTGCAAGTTTCTTTTTTTATGCACTTAGTACCATAATATTCTGTTTTCTTTTAAATACTTTACATCGACGGTTCTCGTTTGCCTCTGAATTCCCTCGGCGTTAATTTTATGTTTTCGTTTTTCATCTACTACACGCTGTCAGTATTGGCAAAGCTCGTCATTGTGATCCAGGGAATTGTTTCAATCGCGATTCGTTCGATCCTCGTGTCTCACCGAAAAATCAATAATATTCAACTAATATTCGCAAGCGCAAGAAACATATCTTCTTACATTACTATCCGATTTACAAAAGCAGAACACAACGAATGATATTGGTTTTTTTTCACTTTTGTTAAATTTATTTGCCTTTTTCTTTTACTTAGGTGTCAATAGTCATCAATGCGCAAACAGTGGAAAAAATCTGATTCCATACCGATACAATAAATTTTAGCTTATTATACATCATCGTTATCATTATCATTTATCATTATGATGATAACGATAATAATCATCATTATCATAAACGTCCTAATCATATTATCATCATCCATAATTATACAATAATTATTATACATTACATTCCGCTCTCTCTCTCTCTCTCTTTCTCTCGTATATCACCCTCGTTCAAGCACATTGTTTATTTTTTCTTCTCCTTCCTCTCCTTGCTTTCTTGTACCCGCACACATATTCTCTATCACATACGATCATACACATCAGTTTTTCGTCTCCTTCTCAATTCTCTCACTCTCGCTCGTATATCGCTGCGCATAAAAACTCGGTTTACTTTTTTTTTCTGTTTTACCCTCTAACATGATTATTACTTAGATACCTTACTGTTACTTCGTATACATTTTTAAGGCGATGATTCAATCGAATGAACTCATGTTTATTTTTTTCTTATTTTTTTTTTAAACGAACAGCCAATGCGCGTTGGGTCGTTCAGTGCCTGGCCACGGGCGAACTGCACGTGTTTGATTCGCTCGCGAAACTCGGTGACATCGAGAGATTCGTACGATTTTTAACCACTGATTTCCAAAAAATTATTGATATTGGTTAATTTTTTCGTTAATTTCGGTAAAAATATTACGTTCTTCGAGAGTCACAATCCGTTCGTCAATTGCACACAAAAAAATTCCACCGTGGCACATATATGTACTCTGGCTCGAGTCGACTAGCAATCACAACTAGAATTCGATCATAAAATGCTCGAAGGAACGTGAGACAAAATAGACTCGATTCGCATAAAAACTTTAAAATAATTGTAATCCCACCCAGTCGAGATTTTTCGTTTGAATAAAATTCATGAACGTTCAAAATAGAAATATCGAATCATTTAATCAGTGGTTAAACATAGTTTCCATTACGATCTAACTTTTCTTCCGCCATAAATTACTAATACGTTTAAAATAAATTCATCGAAATCGATACGAGTCGTCGAACGGATAATTGAGAAAAAAACAGCTCGGAACCCAACAAAATTAAACAATCTACTGGTCAACAAATACATCGAGTAAAAAATTTTCCGAAACTGCCCGTATTATCCGCCGGCGATTCGATATCCAATTCATCTTGTGTCTTTACTTTTTTTGGCATCATCGGAAATTCAGAAAATTTCTCAGAATGCTTGCAGCGCTTGAACGACTTAAAGAACTTTGATTGTCGATATTTTTGGAATGGGAATAAGAAGAAATCGCGTGCTTGGAATTAAAAATACATCCATGACTGATAAATGTCTCGAGTCCTATCGATAAAAATTATGAATTTCCGATGAGGACCATTTTCTCATTTCTTTCTTGCGTCCCTTTTTAAAATCCTGTTTTTCGTTCATAATTCCGAGATTCGCGATCGCACACGGCAAACGACGTTCAAGCTTAGCCACGAAACGACGCACACGATTTTTTTTATTTCAATTAACGAAAAAATATAATGAACGATCGACATTCGCACCTGAGTCTTTCGGTATACGTGGGTATTTTTTTTTCGTTTTTTTTTCATTTTGTTTGTTTTGTTTGTTTTAGTATACTAGAGCGTCGGGCGAGTTTTGTGGAGAGATCCAGACAATCGTTTCTTGGCATTAGTTCCAAAACGAACGAATATTGTTTCGATTTCGTACACGAGAGACGAGAGATCCTGATGGAAAAACCAGAATGTTATCGCTCCATGACGAAATAGAAATAATAAATCGTCGACATCGAGACGATTGTCAAGTTCTCCCGGCTTAGCTCGCGATGACATTGAGAACATTAAATTTTTTTTTTACAATTCTTCACATAGTTCTATTATTTTCATTTCATTCCTCGTAATCTTGACGTGTATGCAGGCGTATTGAAAATATCGATAACATTTCTCTTATATCCGCGGGATTTTTTTTTATATTTCTTTCGGGAACTCTCGCCGCGCAATTTTACATACACACATACACACATACACTCGCGCGCACACACACACATACACACACACCCACACACACACACACACACACAGGCAAAAATGACAGTAATATTGTTATTATTACCATTATTTCGTATTTTTAACTTTAGCAAGACAATGATTTTTCTCCAGTTAATAAATTAATTAGCCAATAGTCCCATCGTCTTGTATATAAAATTGATTCGATCGCAATAAAATTTCATGTCTCGCAATAAAAAATACCGTGGAAAATTGGTATTTCAATTTTATTTCATTCATTTCTTGCGGTAACTTCTGTTTTCAATTCTTCCCTGCGTATATGTGTGTGTTTTAATTTATTTATTCTTTGTATGCGTTAAAGTATCTTTCGGTAAAGAACAAAAAAAGTCAAACATTTCCTTCAAGTTTACGTATATCGTGTGTGGGGGGCGGGGGGCGCTCGCGAATATTAGTATATCTCGTATAGAAATATATATTAGAAATTGCTTCCCTTCGTGATTGGGGTGGGAGAGAATCGAGGGACGTTAAAACGGACAATGGAGGAAGAAGGAAGGGATTAGTGTGCGAACGAGTTTTCTTTACATTTTCCGATCCAAATGTGTTTTCATCATTTTTTCAAAAAACTCAAATTTTCTTTATGACATTTAGAAAAGTAATAATCATTTCGAGCCTTATTGTTCTGCGACAAAAATTGTATCTACGAGTAATCAAGAGACAATCGCGTTTTTGCATATGCGCTATTACACAATGCACGTGACCGTGTTTATGAGAGAGAGAGAGAGAGAGAGAGAGAGAGAGAGAGAGAGAAAAAATAAAACAAAAATGAAACAACGGGTCGCAAGGAGGGTGTCATCGTTCACGAGGACGCGAAAGAAACAAAAAATAGTTACGAAAGGGAGCAACTGACGCAGATGATCGAACGAAACGAAAGGGTTCATTTTTCCTTGTTTTTACTTTCGGGCCCTAAATTAAACCTACTCACGTAATATGTATATTTCTATAATACATTGCTTTCGCTTCGCCGGGCATTTTATTCTTATCTTTTGTTTTTTTTGTTTCGTATACCTTTTGCAATTACATCACGATTATTAAAAATCGTCGTAAATCTTCGACTACTCGCTCGGTGGTTCGTACGAAAATTCCGTTAAAACGAGATTTTCAGTGTTTTTCATTTTTTTATTTTCATTTTCGTTTCAACATTTAATCGCTTGCTTTCCGGATTTTCGTCCCTCGATTGTCAATATTCACATTACTTGATTCGTTGCCACGCTTGCCGATTTTTCGTCATTGTTAAAAAAAAAAAAAAAAGAACGTCACGATAATTTATCACGCACAGAGTGACGGATCTCACGAAATGATGAAGATTTTATAACTCTTGCGTCGTTCCTTTCTTTTTTGTTGTTGTTTTTCCTTACATTACCGAGTCCATCCGAGCGTCTTGTGTTTATTTTTATTCTCGTTTCGCATCATCCGCTTCATTCCTCCTTCGCACTCAATTGAATTAACTATTTATACACAATATATTATCGTAAATTGTAGTTATTAGTTGTTGTTTTTTAAATTCTTTTCCTTGTTGCTGTTGTTTTAATTAAATACCTACGACGAGCAGCGTGTTCGGCCTTCGCCGATTCGGTATATCGCACGAAGAACACTGTTTCATTTTGGGGTCGGGGCATGGGATTTTGGGTCCTCCGCGCATAGCCCCCTCCCCCCTCCCCTCCCACTCTTCGCGATATCCCCTCCACTGTTTTTGGGACTCACTGTTGGAACCTTTCGACACTGTCGCGGATTCGCGACTTTTTTGTTCAGTGTCTCACTGGTTTTTCCTTCGTACTTTTTTTTCGTTTGTTTCTTTATATTACAACTGTCAGAGGTCAAGGAGGGCGCGATATTTAATTTTGTTTTTGTTTGTTTAATTTTATACATAATGTATCGTTACTTCGGTTTAATAGTGAAATTTATTAATATTTAAGAACTGTACAAATTTAATGTCACCTAAGTCGAGAATGTCGACGCTCGTCACACTTCGTGTCCATTTTCTCATTCATCCTCTTTTCTTGACTTTCCGTATCGTTTTTTTGTTTCGTTTTAACTAATTCCACTCAACCCCATATTTTTTTCAAGGTCGATTAGCACTTTTTTCTTCTTCGTATTATTACATCGTTCATTTTTTCTCTCGAAAATGTTGGGACGACTTTGAGTTTACCTTCTCGTTTATTTGTTTCTTTTCGTCCACGAGCGACCAGACATATATCCCGTTTTTTGCGAACACCGGTAATGTACATGCCCGCTAAAAAAATTGCCTATATCCACTATATTCATTATATAGAGTCCTCTTCGATTGCGATCGTATTAAAATTTAACATTTATATCTCAATCACTACAATATTACACCGCAATATTTGTACAAAGAACAATCACATGAATTTCGTCGCGACCAATCTCCTCCTTTCTTTCTTCTATTTCTCTTTCTTCCTTCTTTTCGCTTCTTGCGCGGGTTTTCTTTCGTTTTTTGGTCGCGCTTTATTTCTCCTTCCGTTCGTCCTATCGACCGTCTCGATGGGCAAATCGTTGGGCGGTATTGTTGCTACCGCGCTTTATCTTCCGTTTTTTTTTAAACGATTTTTTCATCCTCGCCCTGGCACGTCGAGCGGACGTTTTCGACGAATTCTTCGGGCTTCGCTGACGCACATTGCCGCTTTAAGGGCACTCGATCGCGTTTTTCATTTTATTTATTTTTTCGTTATTTTCTTTTATTGGCGCGCTATTTCCCTTCATTTTCCGTCCGATATGTTCGACAAAAATTCTCTTACGGATCGCTCGATCAGCCGGTGACGTTTTCAGCACGTTGCCAAGGTTTCAGCCCGCTTTTAGTTTTTCTTTTATCTTGTTATTCCTTTTGTTTTCATTTATAATTTATTTCGTATACTTGTCGACTTTCACTGCCATTGACCCATTCGATTCTGCATTCAGCTGTAACAGAATCAACAGAATAACGACGTTATTTTAATAAAATTAGACACAGTTCATAAATATAAGAAGAAAATAGTGTAATACGCAATTTTCGTGGAGAAAGTAACGACAGGCAGACGGCATTAACAGAAACAAATCGTAAAATGGAAATTGCGCATATTGAATCTTTATGAGTGATTTTCATCATCGTCAAGTCGTAAAGTATATGGTTGGGCAGAGGTTGATCGGCTACAAAAGTCAATATCGACGGAAGCTCACGCTTGTCCATCTATTGAACTATTACGTACGACATCATGTCGAGGTACAAATGGAAAAGAGAAAAAGAAGTAGAAATAAAAAGAGTGTAGAAAATAGCGACGAGCGACACTTACCTTTATAAGTGATGGCCGTAGTACTCGGGTGGATAATGGTATTGGTTGTGGAAGGTTGGATTACCGGCAGGTCGGTGCATCAAGCTACCCTCATGTCCTTCTATCATGTAACCCATCGTCGCGTCAGGACTATATGCCCCGCTCGGACCTGCGGACAATGGAGGAAACACTACACGTTACTACGGTTAGAACTCCGTTCCGTAATTGGCAGGGGGCCACTCGACAATGCTCACCATCCCTCTATTTCTCTAGTACTCGGCCCTCCGAATTTTTTTTCACCCTCATAACCAATTTTCTTTGTTACGTAGGAGGGAACGAGCGATCGAAAGAAAAATAGAGGATGGAACGCCTTGTCTGCGTGCTAATGATCGTTCGATTCAATCATTAATCGGGGCGATTGAATCGAACAATATTAGTGTTGTGTATGTGTGTGTGTCTGTGTATTTTTTTTATTCGTATCATTATTCATTTTTTTTAAATAATCGAGATGTCACCGAGGGTTCAACGGGAAAATATAAATTCTCGATATCAAACTGTACGATTTCTAATGACTAAGCGACTCGACTCATTTAGAGGGTGCAGGCTGGGAATTTTTCCAAGTCGATAAAAATTCAATTTTCACCCCAACCCCTTTGCTCTGCTCAGATTTCTCTCTCTCTATTCTTCTTCTCTCTCACCCTCTCTCTGTTTGGCAAGAGAGCTTATTTCCCGATCGATTTCTCGTGCTTCGCTGTCATCGGCAGGGTGGAAATGGAGAGCAAGCGAGAGAGAGAGAGAGAGAGAGAGAGAGAGAGAGAGAGAGAGAGAGAGAGAGAGAGAGAGAGAGAGAGAGAGAGAGAGAGAGAGAGAGAGAGAGAGAGAGAGAGAGAAAGGACTATCGACGATCTTCCCCCTTTGTCTGTCTCTCTCACCGTTGAGTCTCTCAGTTCGAGAGGCGGGGGCAAACGGGACAACCGACGACTACCCCGGTAGTTTTAATGTTCGTATCTTAATGTATATTGCCACGATAAATCAGGTCCACTGATTGCATCCCACCCCTCTCTGCGAGAGCAAGAGACGGGGAGACGATCGAGCGAGAAGAACTCGTTGTCGAGGGCGACCAAGACCTTTCAATACTCCCTTTCTCTCTCTCTCTCTCTCTCTCTCTCTCTCTCTCTTTCTCTCTATCTCTCTCTCTCTCTCTCTCTCTCTCTCTCTCTCTCTCTCTCTCTCTCTCTCTCTCTCTCTCTCTCTCTCTCTCTCTCTCTCTCTCTATATATATATATATATATATATATATATATATATAACTTTTACATTCGACTTTCGAGGAAAATCCCCGGTACAATCGTAGCACCTAGCTATTGTGCAATTCTCCGGCTGTATATACTTACACACTTTCAAAATGGGAGAAAAGCTTTTCTTATGCTAAATCGAGACTTTCGCAACTACACGGACCCGATCAATCTCGATTCATCGATTCGAATAGCACACGTGTGCCACGACCAGAGGAGAGAACTCGATCCTCTTTGGCCAAGAGGTATATAAATCTCCCACACGGTCTGGAATTTAAGCTACTTCCGTTACAGTACCAACGCTCCTATTCATACACTTTTGGGTTACCTTGAAGTTAAAACGCAATAACACGAAATTCAATCCCCTCAATTATTTTATTATTATTATTGTTATTATTATTATCATCGGTTTATGAATAATGCAAATTTGAATAAAAAATTATTTTATTAAGATAATATTGAGTTTATTTATAGGCCATAAGATTGATTTTTAATTGTTCGCATTTTGTTTGTCTCGCTCTTCTTTTATTTCCTCTCGCTCTATAACGTTAGCACCCTATCTCTCTCTTATGAACGTTTTTCGAAGAGAAATCTCTCTTTCTACCTAGGCGAACAACGACACGTGAAAGATTATAGATTCCTTAGTAGAACTCAGTCAGCGTTATATACTCTCGCGGTGTGTGCGAAGACCGAGAGACTGGTCTCGGCTCTTCCTCTCCGCACATTGCTACGCCACGGTGGAATGTAGTCTCGTATTATAGCCACTCGGGCGATATTCCACTAACGAGGGATGCGCTTGTAGTGTGATTAAACCTCGCTATAACGCGGCGGGGAGTCTTAGATAGCCCGACGGCCCACAATATGGGAAATTAAGGAATCGCGATGCCACAATATATATATATATATATATAGAGAGAGAGAGAGAGATAGAGAGAATATAATGGACGATCGAGCGAAGAGAAGGACCGAGACTGAAAGTGAGACAGGCTTGAAGGGGGCTTGGCGTAGCTATATCGTGTGTGCTTGGAAAGAGAGACGATTCCCTTGGCGGTAACTGCTCGAACTAGCGTACACGTATATAGCCCTATCCATGACATCCGCAATCCATACCATTATGGCCCATCTCGGATTTCCGTATTCGTTCTCTCCTCCCAAACGCCACGGGTAATTGCCTCTTTCTTTTCAGCCCTCGCTCTCCTCTTCTTTTTCCTTCGTACTCTTTCTCTCCTTTCCCATCGATGAATTTCGATACGACAATTCAACGTTGGCAGATTTAGTCGAAAAGACAATATTTTTAATTCAATTCACGCTGAGATTTTTATGAGGGATTTATTTGAGTCGAATTAAGTTTATTCGGATCGAAGTAATTTTTATTTTATTTTGTCACGAATGTTATCGCGCGGGAATAAAATTCGTTGGAATGAAATCGAATCGAGCAAGTGTGAGAAGCGTTTTCCTAAATTGGGGTCAATTCGATCGAGTCAGAGCTCCGTTCGTCGTCGTATCGTCCGCCCTCTCGATATATACGGGAGAGACGCGATAGGCGAGGAAAACAGCGAGTAATGCAATAAAGGAACACGGAAAGGCTCATAGAGGGGATGTGCCGGTGGATTTAGGCTGATTCCGCGTGTGAGAATCGCTTAGACCTTGAAGCACACAGCGTTACGTCGCCCCGGGACCCTTTTCCGTTTGCGTCGAAATTGTGAACGGTGTTTTCCCAAAGTGCGTGTTGCGGCAGCGGTGTTTGTAATTTATTTAAAACAACACACGTACGTGGTAGCAATGAGAGAATGTCTTGACAGTTTAATTGAGGTGGCACGACGAGGTTGTTACAATCTGTCATAAATTGATATTTTAATAAAAAAAACCATCATTAATCATCATACGTTTTTCATTAATTCTTCGCGATTGGTCAATAATAGGAAGGTTGGTGAAATTTTGTTCTTCTATGTAGATAAATTATCCATTCACAGAACGACCCAATTCTCCTAAGGTACATGGCACAAGCAGGGACTTGGTTAAAACATCTGTCACGAAGATCCGTGTAAGCTCTCGGGGATCGAGGCGTTGGCTCCTTCGTCATCTAGAAAGTCTCGCGAGAGCGTCGATAGGAGTCAACTCGGTTGGCATGAATTATTTGGGAAGCGATTCGGGAATTAGACGGAAAGCACCGATCGTCGCATTTACCCCGTCGTTCTCCGATCTCTCGGTGCACACCACCCTAATCGCACTCTCGTCCTACTTACACTTACGTCTTACGCACACCGATTCTAAGAACTCTATTCTCCCCCGCTATACCTTTGTGACCCGAGGCGGAGAACAGAGGGATGCCAAAATTGGACGGCCACGATCATATCTAACGGTTTCTCATCCCTCTCTACTCACTTACTTCCTTCGTTCTGTCTTCCTGAACCTCACCCTCGGGGTCTTCATTTCCTGATAACTGAACGTTGCTATTTCCGCTATCTCTCGTCGAAAAAAACGCGAAACTAGCGTTCTTTTTCACGTGTTTTTTTCTTCTACTGGCACATAGGCTTCAGTGGTTCTTAATGTTTTTCCGATCCTTTTCACTATTTATCATCGAGAGATACGCTAAATAAAGCACCTTTGAGACAATTTTGTTCAGGAGATTCTCAGCTTAAAACACCGCCAATGGACGATGAATTAGGATAACGCGAATAAAACGATTGCATTAGGGCTTCTGATGGAATAATCGTCTTATTAAATTCCATTCAAAGAAGAGGCTGTCCACGTAGGATAGAGTCGCTGGATGGGTAAAGTAGAGAGAATGAGAGATGGAAGGACGAAGTACCGAGGGAGTCGAGAAATCCCTCCGCTTGACTCGTGGCAAAGCTGAACACGAGAACAACATTAGTGTAGTAACTTATTGTTTGTAACGCCTGGGCCGAGTGTGGCAAAGATGCTGGGTTACATTGTAGAGGGATCGGAAAGGAAGAGGAGATTGAAGGGAGATACCGTGAGAGCAAGACTCCTACGAGATGTTGAGTCTACATCGAGTGTGCAACACTATCTCTGCATCGATTCAAACTAATAAGTTGGTAACAACGAACTAGCTCGCTATTCGCCAGAATGTTATCAAGAACACAAGGTGCGTTCTCAATCTATATTTTTACGCGTAATTTTTGGAACGAAGGATGGAATTCGAAGATAATTTTCATTTTACTTGTTGAATTAATTCTAAAAATACGAATTATAATTTTGGTAATGTACATTACTATTGGAAGATAATTGTATGTTATATTAGTTAATAAAGAAGGATCATCAGGGATCTTAAAATTTAGCAGACTTTAAAATTGTGTCGGGATAATTAACAAGTATAGTTACAGCCGTTAGGAACAAACCTAGGAAAGGTACAGGAACGAGCGAGGCGAAATGCGTCCTTGCGGTATCATAGACAGGACAGAGAGACGAGTAGGACCGGAAGTCGTACGGAACGGAGAAGTTCCCACCTCTCTTACTACCCTCGGCGAAACTCTCATCCGCGACTCCCCACAGCGTTCTACCAGAAGATAGCCCTCTGTTTGGGGGAGGCAAAATACCCGAGGAGATATAGAAACCTACAACGATGAGATTCTCTGTCGTGCAGGAAACCGGAAATGTGTTCCGGAAGCTTCAACAATCCCTCGATGAAACTATTGGTCATCCGCGACGCAATACCGGAAACTCCGGATCTAATAACTCATCCCTCACGTCCGCATCATACGAATTCACGTAGTAATCTCAGTCCGCCCGCTCCTTTTTTCCCTCATTCCGAGAAGATCAACAGCCGTAACGATAATCGCGTTGTCTTTTGTTCCATTCTTACTTCCACCGATTCGTTGCCTCCCCTCGGAGATTTCAGCTTGGCTCGTTTGGCTCATAAACCCCACACAGACATCATTTATTCGCTCCACATTCATCCATCTCGGCGTTTTTTCTTCTTTCATTTTAATTCCAACGTACTTGGTGCTTCTTCTCTCAGATGGTACCAGATCGACGAATCTGGTTCATACCCTCCATTCGATATCTTTCCTGGCTCGACTTTTCTCATTTCGGTCAGCGAAGTGACTCCTCCAGCCACTAGAGATCACGGTCAGGATCCTCGCTCTTCGTCTTCTTCTTTTTCTTCTTCTTCTTCGTTGCTCTTCTCTCCATCGTTTCTTTTCATCCCCGTTGCTCCCACTTTGGCAACCGCCATACCCGAGTCTGGGTGATGTATGGCGCGATGTAATTGCAGGAATTTAATCAATCAGACATAACCCCGGCCGAAGAAGACTGTGTGGGGGAGGGGAGGGGTGGCTCGAGTTGGCCTCGACGGGTAACCTTGCCAAGCCGAGTTAAGCCCTCGGGGAGTCTCATTTAAGATAAACCCCCCTGTGCCCAACCACCGCTGGACACCAAAAAGGAAGCGAGAGGAGTGGAAAGGACACCGCACGAGGAGAGATCCTCTTTCGCCGATGTGGGCTCAATCCGGCGTTCAACATGCCGAGAGATACGTCTCTCGTCGTCGTCGACGTTTGTCCCGCGACAAAAAAAGGGGATGATGAAACGCTGGGACTACTATCCTAGATTTCACCCTCCGCTGTCCTCGGCTTGCCCTTTCTTTTCTTTTTCATCCCTCGTTTCGTCTCGCCCTCTCGTACTCACCGAAAGAGGACACTCTTAGTTCTTTCCCTACTACGGCCTATCCACACATATTCTCCAGCGTCCGACTGGAGGAGTACCGTTTCGCAGTTGTGCGACTGCTGCCATCCCCTCCGACCAAGACCTCCACCGATCCAGCCCCCTACAACGGTGATATATAGCTCCTTGGAGGTCGATGACTTCCGCTATTTTTCTTCCGCTGTCTCCAGCAAGCTAGCGAGCATCCCTTCTATCACTATAGCCGTTCACAGCGTTTCATTCTTAGCCCCGCCGGGAGGATTCTATGGAGGGCTTATAACATATATATGTATCTATATATATTGCGAGTAAAAGGAGTCGTAAGAGAACCAGGAACAGGGATAGTGGAGCTCTCGGCTATCCAGGATCCCGCTGGACATCGATCGCTGCGTTAGCGACCTGGATATATCCAACAGCTTGGTGGTAACTATATATATAGATATATTTAGGCTATTATATGAAGAGCGGTATACAACCCTGGATCCAGTTTTACCTGGATTCGAGGTTCTCGCGTCGATAAATCATTCTTCCCTCGTCTTCTTCGTCACATTTTTAGGTAAGATATCTCTAGCGTTTCGGAAGTTACACGCTTTTCAAAATTTATCAGGACATCGCGAGAGATGATAATATTATTACGAATCTTTTCAGACGTAATATACCGCCGGAGTTCCGACACGTATTTCGCCAAGTAGTAGCTCGCGAATATTCGCGATCCGGAGGAAGGGGGGAGGAAGGGAGGCTAGAAAAAAATGTCGCCTCGGAGCTGGCGATAAGAAGTTGCTGCATTTATGGATGATCCCGAGGAGATCTCGGCTTCCCTCCGATGTGCTGACAAGACAAAATTAATTTCGCTACCACTCGACCATATAGACACGGATATAAGGACCTGGCGTTGGCATATTTTAACCCAGTTTCTTTCAACAATCGAAGGGTCTGATTATTTTCTTTTTTCGTCGTCCTTACTGGACGAAGCCGGGAGCGTAGGCTTCGCATAAATATCTCTCGTTCGAAAATAATCGACGGACACGACTCGAAGGAGAGTCGGCTATATACATACATATGTATATTTCTTTTCATGAACACTTATGCGCGTATAAATTTTATGAGCTGGCGGAACGTACGGTGTGCCACTTGTAAATTTCTAACCGCTAATATTCGCGAATATAAAACGTTAAGGATTCTCGATCTATTTTCATCGTCATCATATCCTCCCTCCCTCTAACTCATTCTGGATACGCTGTATATATTTCTTGGGCGCGATAAATAATTAATGATTGAGGGGCCCGCGGGTTAAGCGCGCCAGCGGACAGTCCATAAACCACTTAATATTTATAAGGTATGAGAGATGCGTATAAGAGAAAATGTGTGGGATGGTGCAGACTCCAAGAGAGTGAGGAAGGAGGAAACGAATGTGAGCGGAGAGGGCGGATGCGTTCTCGGGATATTATGGAACCCGCGTGTGTCTTATATGGATCGCGAGCTGGCGCGTATAGTATTTAGATATTTTAATTAACTGATCGGCTATAAATTATGATAATTAAGGGGGGAGATTGAAAGAGAGAGAAAGAGAGAGAGCAAAAGGCTGGGGCAGAGTTTTCTACTGTTTTATTTGTATCACATTCGAGCGGATATCAGACGGACCTACTGATTTCTTCTCTCTCTCTCTCTGTGTGTGTGTGTGTGTGTCTCTCTCTCTCTCTCACATTCGATATCTCAGATTACCAATGTTGGCCTTCTCGTGGATTTGTTCGAAGGGAACGCGAATTAACTGATCTCTTGCAGTTTGAAATGTATATAGATATACATTCAAAGGCAAAGAGACTCGTGCAGCAGCGAGGCAGTCGCGGCGGATGCCATGGGCGATTTCGATCGAGTCGAGGATATTCGATGATGGATGGAGATTGGCCCCTGTCATTCGTTTCACGTCAATCGACGCTCTCTGCTTCTCTCGCGTATACACCAGGCCGAATGTATACAGAGAATACACAGGAGAAATATAATATACAGATCGTATACGTGAATTTGTGCGGGATATACTTTCAAGCAACGTATGATGACCGTCGGTCGAAAAATCTGTGCCGCGGCACACTTTTTGGTTCGCAGGACAACACTAACATCCTGAATTAATCGAAAACGATTGTGGATATTTTTAATGCCTAGTAGATGCCTTTTTTCTCTCTATGAGAATTCTTTATAGGAAATAGAGGAGTGGGCGTTTTTCGGTGGGAAATATTGTTGGACGCCAGAATAGGAAATGTGGATTGAAAATAAGTAATTTATTCGAACGAAAATGAAATTTTGCAGAAGGAATTTTTTTCTCGGTATAAAATTGTATTATATTGCCGAGGTTATTTTTCTGGCAAGTATATAATAATCACACTTGCTTATAAGATTTTCTTTCATCCAGAATGAAAATCGTAGTATCGGAGCGGGGAATTTCTTTGTTGGAAAAAGTCGACGAAAGTTACCATTAGGGTGATTCATCTAAAATGCCATGGAATTCCTTACAAGTAGCCATTACACGCATTACGGAGTGAAGGAGGCGGTGACC
This sequence comes from Netelia inedita, assembly GCA_964017225.1. Lineage (NCBI taxonomy): Eukaryota > Metazoa > Arthropoda > Insecta > Hymenoptera > Ichneumonidae > Netelia > Netelia inedita. Next base: position 11,001,188 of record OZ024921.1, read on the forward strand.
ATTTTGGGCGATACGACGATGGTCCAAAGTGGTCGAGGACGATCAGCGTCGAGGGGTGATTTTTCGGGTACCAGCGGTCAATGAGCTCCGAGATGAGATAGGGAACGGTAGGGGCGGGCCATTATATTACCAGAAAACCCGATAAGATAGAAGACCCTACGCGCCGGACTCGTCGAGAGATTCGCGACCAAGAGCACAGCCAGTGAATGCGTTTTCTCTCTCTCGCTCTTCGTGTGCTTTGATACACCGGACGCGATCTACTCGCGGCATGAAAAATCTCTCGTCGCTCTGACCGGCGACGAGAAACTCTCGGGGCTATCGCCAAGCTTATCTCTTCAAACCGATCGCCCCTGGACCGTCCGAGAACTCCATTTCCGCGTTCAAGGAACAACTCCCTCTACTCGTGCCTTTTCTCCTCAACCCCCACCGCCATGCACACACACCACCCCCTTGCGAACCTTCGATTTCCGCACAGTAACAACAATTCATATACCAACGCGGCGAGGGAGCTTACAGTTCATTCGTTTACTCGTGCTCTGATAACGAAGCTTCGCCGATTTGCCATTAGATCGTGCCATATGTACCAAACCGCGCTTCGCATTACCTACTTTAACAATTTTGTTTGCAGTTTTTTTCCACCGATAACGAATTTGAAAAGAATTTCCTGCCGTCGAGTATCGCATTGATTTTCAGATTGTATTTTCCTTTGTTGGTTAATTACGAAATATTAACTACTCCATTTTTGTATGAAAGTAAAAAAGAAAGTTTTGCTTTGTCCGAGCAAACGAAAAAAGCGTCGTACGTATTGCATCTGTACGTTCCCTTGTGGACAGTAAAAGGTCCTCGGTGGTAGACATTTCCCATTCTTTTTTTTTTCTTTTCGTCCCTGGGTTTTTTTTCGGGTAAACACGTGGAAATGATAATAGGACGAAACGCAATTTCCTGGGTAAAGCCGGCGAGCTTTACCAGGGGTGGGCGCGCGCATATGTGTATACGGGGGTTGTAGGTTCAGGGGTTGTTCCTCAACGAGGAGAGGGGTGAAGGAAAAGCGCGCGCGACAACGACGACGACGACGACGACGACGACGACGACGACGAGAGCCAAGCGTTCCGGCAAATAATAACGTTTCTATAAGTCGGTCGTTTGTATTCGACGAGTGGCGCACGGGCACCCCATTTCAATTAACGCATGATCTATGCCGTGCATGAAGCTGGAAATAGAGAGAGAGGGAGAGAGGGAGAGGAAAAAGGAAGCAGGAAAGGTCCCGGGATCGAAAAGCCGAGCGGTTATGGTATATGTTGGTATAACCCACCTTTCAAACCACCCTGGTATAGCAGGCGCGTGCGTGCCCCAACGTATAACGCCGGATCGACACTCTAAGTAACTCTACATCACGTATACGTGACTCTGGTCGTTTCTCGAGACTATAGATATACGAAAGAGACTATACGCCTGTAATATTAGTAGACGAAAGAAGAAAATCCTCACATTGTCCCCGCCGGGATTGCGAATCTGAAATCACCCTTGGAATTCAGAATTTAATGATCGCCGTTTTATTTATTTATTATCTAAAATTTAAACTCACGGTAACATACTCGTATTCATAATCATGTCGAGAATTTTATGCATTTAGCATTAAATTCTACATAATTTGGAAAATATTTAATCAAGTCATTGATGAAAATAATGATGAATTAAAAACGCTTCGAAAATAGTCTTTGGCATAAAGAAAGCAATATTCGTGGAAATACGAAAACGAGCGAGAGTCGAAAAAAATTACAATTGACGTTTTGGAAGACGTGCAATTTGGCGATTTTTTTATGTAAGTTCTCTGCATTAAGAAAATATGTCATAGATTATCATATAGAATTGTCAAAGTACCCTGTTGTGTCGCAAGAGAGCCAGACTCGAGAGAACAATTCGAAAAGAGTCCCCAGATACCATTGCCCGCTGATGTTTCCTCCTGCCATTTTTTTCTTTCTTTCTCTAAACGACTCAATGGAACTCCGAAGGGGTGGTAGAATAGCGAAAGCCAAGGCACTCGCCCTCCCGCTGCAAGGGTGAGGTCGGGCGCAATTTCTCCCAATTTCTGACCCCGGGACATCTATTTTATTTAGCCGTAGAGACATCGGGGACGTTAAACTCGTCGAGCGCGGGGTGGAAAGGGGAAATAGGGAAGGGGAAAGGAATGAAGTAGTGGGGGGGGGGTGAGTTGGTCCAGCAATGGAGGCTGTGGATTTCTCCACGCTCTTCGTGATATCCCATCAGGGTTGCGAGCGTTGTATACAACTACACACGAGAGTGTCTCGTGTACGTGGTGAAGATGTCCAGTCTCGCGGAAAAGAAGAGAGGAAAGAAACGAAGAAAGTCTCGAGACAAGAGGAGAAAAATATAGCAAACCTCGAGGAAGGATAAGAGGAAGCTTCGAGAAAGTCTGGCGGGAGAGAAAACCTACGAGTAAAAGGGATGAAATGGAGACCCGAATGTCTGGGAAGACTTTGTTCGTCCTTTATATTTCTATACGTTCGTCCTCACTCTCTCCATTTGATCTGGAGAGGGAGATCGTGTCTAGAGCCCCCTGGACCCATTTGAGATGGACACAGAGAATCGCCATTACAAATTGACAAGCTTGATTGATGGCGTCCGCGAAAAAGGGCGCAAGAAGGGAGAAGAGGAAGAGGTCCATGCGAATACGCTGCGGGCAAGCGGCGAGAGAGCGAAAGAGAGAGACGAGGCGAGATGAAAAAAAGGGACGAGGAAAAGTAGAGAGTCCTGCGGGGATGAAAAAAGTAGGACGGGGAGATCGAGACGAGCGAGACGAAGTGCAGGAGAGTAGGAAATTCTACGCTTGAAAATGAAAACGATCAGTGACGAAACCGAAAAAATATGGAATATGTAAAATTAAACAATAAACAATAATAACAATAGTAAGAATAATAATCAGGCAATCTAAATGAATTTTGGTTCGAATCGAATGAATTCATCAATATCGACCAAATATTTTATATCTCGATTTGAATATTGCATTTTCTTTTTCGTTATTTTTTGGTTCCGCTGGGTGCCATTTCGCATTTGCCAAACTCGAGATGAGAAAGATCGAGCGAGGAGTAGCAACCGAGTATGAGATACAGTTTGGTTGTCGTGTTTGGGTGCGTTATCGGGGCGAACCTCTCAACGACTGCGTGACGAATGGCCCTCGCGGACTATAGGATTCTGGGGTCATTGCATGTCTATACACACAGACACACACACACACACACATACACACATTTATACATATATACAGACATATATAGCGTGGTAGAGGATAGTGGTATTAAAGTGGAATAGTAGAGAAGAGAGTAGAGGGTCCGAGAGCCTTGTAACAGTGAGCACCAGCTGGAATATTTGATGAAAATGGAAGGGACCCCCGATCGCAGTGCCCTCGTCTATTCTCGGGTCATCTTTCTCCTTCTTTGGTACGGTGCGTAACTCATACGCTTCGTGGGGGAATTCGTTGCGCCTTCGGGACGCTGAACGAGCGAATAATCGAGTAAAACGCATCGCGAAGACACCGAGGCTGTCAAGAGTCCATGCGAAAAAGATGTGATAACAAAATGGCCGACCGCGCCCCATTTTGATGTATAGCTTGACCCGGTCGGTATGGTAGGAGGGGGTTTTTCGTTTTTTCTTTTTTAAAGCTTTTCAGCCAATGTACTTTCTCTCATGACTTCTCGAACCTAACCTCTCGGCTACCGTTGAATGCCCTGAAGGGCTGTAATAAGTAAAAGCCGACAATTATGACGTTGATGGCTCGCGTCTCGCGATGTAGCGAATCGTCGTGTGAGGCGCGCACTTTTATCCCGAGAAAGGCCGTGGAGCAACCGCGTGTCTGTTGTACGATATTATATTATTTTCTTCGGACACCGAAAATGCAATTTCCTGTCACTTTGCTAGCACCGCGTGCGGCCCCGACGTATGAGAAAGAGATAAATATATTCCTTTTCCTCTTGTATCTTTCTCTCTTTGCTTGTGCAGAACGAGAGGATCTCTTTTTACACCGCGGACACCAGCGGGTTGAGATAACTCGAAGATATGTGTACTTGAAACTTATACGAATGGCGAGAGTCTCGTAAAATTGTCGAGAGGGCGGAGGTGAAACTCGACAGAGAGAGAGAGAGAGAGAGAGCGGGAGAGAGAGCCGACATGCATATGTGAGCGATGTTTATTGAGATTATGACGAGCGTTGTGCGATTCGTGGGAAGTCGTTTACTTCGTACGAGATGTGTATATGTGTATATGGCATCGAGTGTAATTACAGAGGGCGAGAGGCCAATCTTCGTAATAATCCTCTTCATACTGAGAAAAATGGATTTCTTCATAAATCTGATTCTAACGCTATTAAAATTTATTGAAATACACAATTTTAATTAGCACATAGTTTCTTCATTTTTTTACAGCTCAATATATTTACAGTAATTAACACTCAATAGAATTAATTAAAAAATGTATTTGCAAATAAATATAATTATCTTTTTATTTTTCAAGTTTCAAAGCTTTCGTTTCGAAGTAAAAGATAATGAAGTTCTTGATATCGCTTATATCTCACTTAGATCTCGGTCCCCAGAGATAAAAAAGGGGGCATTTGATTTTTCATAGACCGTGTAACGTTTTGGTAGGGTACAGCTAGAGTTCAATTGCTCCTGTGTGCTTGCACGTGAGACATCGTGAAATCGAAGCGAAGCAAGAAAGAAATTGCGCAAAGAGGCAACTCCGTAAGTACTTTACCCCAAGTATCGCGTGTATACATGTATCGGTATGTACGAAGAGGTAGTTTCAATGTATGGTGGACGAGCGTTCGGTGGTTATCGGGAGGCATCATCGTGGAAATTCGCCGTACGGTCCAAACACAGCTTTACGGTACTTCGGGGCGAGCTGTTACGCTTTTACTACGTCGTTCGGGAAATACAGGGACCGGAGTGGGGAAAGGAGAAAGGGGATGGGGGGAGGCAAAGGGCGATTTTACTCGGGGCACGTTTCAGTCTCTCTCTCTTTCTTTCTTCCTTTAGTTCTACCGTTTGTTTCACGTGGTCCTTTTTCGTATTGAACATTGAGATGCTCAACAAAAATTATCAAAGCAATCTAATAACATTTTTTAAATATATAAAATAATGAATAAACTATGATTATTGGCATTTTTCACATTGTTCGTCATTACGGGGGAATAAAAATTTATCATTTATTAATAATGATTATGATTAACAAAATACGATTAGTATTATTAGTACTATTAAATTTTAACAATAATAATGTCAATTTTTATTTCGTATTTTGATTTTTTACTATTTTTATTTTATATTTTTTAATTTTATTATGAAAACAGATATTCTCGTTATTTATTTCGACGTGACTAAAAAATTGTAGAAATATTGGCCCTGTCGATTCAATTGTTTCATTACATGGACCAGTGGGTACGGGTAACAGAATTTTGCCTCCCCATATTGTGATTTGTCTGTGTGCATAATATTGTGTAGGAGCATAAACCTAATAGAATAACTCGGGCAGGGGAGCATGGAAGAGTGAGAAACAGAAGAAAGGCGAGCGCGTATGGAGGAAGGAGGAGTAAAACAGGCACTGAGAGTAGCAGCTTGTACCTCGTAAAATGATGCACTGCGGCTTTATAGTTTATAGTTTGACTGGGTCTCTATGCCTGGTGTATACGTCGGTATGTACGTGTGTAAGTATCACACGAATAGCGAATGTGGTACATCTCTCCCTGGTTCGGGCCGGTCTCGCGCGTCCGTGTGATTGAAGGGGGATTTAAAAGGGATCCTGGTTTTATGAGCGATATTAAGGAACCGGGAAGCGTTGAACCCGCTCGTTCGCTTACCTAGTGTGCCGGATGCAACTTTCCCGCACTCTTCGCTCATCTTACTGTCGGCGACGAACGACACGCATTGAAATTTTACAATTCGAAGGAAATAGTCGAATTTATTCGACCTCGAGGATTTTTTTATTGAATCATATTTAAATTCATTCCCCTAAATCCCCTTCCAGTCGAATAAATTGACTTTTTTTTCATTTTTTTTTGGTGATAACAATTTTTTTTTGCATTATTTTCTTGTTCGATCGAGGATGAAGTTATTGTCATCGATGATTCTCGTCGTGTATAGGTTTCTGCAAGCTACGAAGGTCCTCGAACAATCCTCTCTTGTGTTAATAACAATGCCCGTAGGCGGAGTCAATGCGCGATGCACATCGCAATCCTCGTAATGAAAGTATGATTGATGACGCTCGCGGCGTCGGCGGCCCGTCATTAGCCTGACGAGAATACTGTATGTTCTATATATGTGTATTGTACGTAAACCTATCGTGACGATGCGAATGCGTATTGTACTGGAATAGCGAACGTTCCTCATTCTCGGATCTACTGTGGCCAATTTACAGCTTTTGTGGAGTCGGACTTGAACACATTATGGGCTAATCCAATCTTTTGAATGTTAGCGAAGTCGTAAAAAAGATGAATGAAGAGATAAGAAAAAATGGTGGTGGCGATGAGGATTTGATGTAAAAACATTGATGGGATTTATAGGTATAATAAAAATGATATGAATTTGCCATTATTGATAAACGTTTATGACTAATAAAGGTGTCTTAATTGATCAAAAACTGAATCAAATTTATTAATCAGTTTTTACACAGGTTGTTTTATTTTGTTTAGTTTATTGAGAATCCAATTCTTAACAAATTAATCAATGATGTCTCTTTGATTTTTTTGTAATGTGAAAAATGGATTCGAGAAAAAACTACAGAAAAAAAATAGAAAAAAGACGCGCAAGCTAAGACAGAAAAAGGGCAAGGGCGTGATCAGGATTCACTCCGAAATGATAATGTGTGATGGACATGAATTTCCACTTAGCCATAGAAAATATCTCGCTGCTTTCATCCAGGAAAAAATCCTTCATGAGGATCACACGCTCTAACAATATTGTATTGTACTCCTTTTTGGACACTGACCGAAACTGAGATGTCTCTGATCTCCCGTGAATTTTATTCTCCCTTAAATTCAATGTATACAAACCAAAAATAAAAAAGGCAAAAAAAATAACGATCAGGCCGAATATTTTACAAAATTTGTATCAGGATAAAAATAAATATGCAAAAGAACTCTTTTCCAACAGAAGGTAAAAGAACAATAAAAAATAAATAATGGAGTTTGCTAAATATTTAATTAATATGAGCAGCCGTCAGGTGCTGCCCTTTACCGAAATTTTGTTTAACTGAACTTTAACTACGCGCCATGAGGCATATAGCATTGCTTTATCTCAACTAAATCCGGCGTATACGTTTATACAGTTTTACTCGTGTTTCGGGGTCAGTTCAGACTGCGAGAAAAGTCCAGTTTCGGGTAAAACAAACAACCCGTAACTCAGTTGAGTGTTTATGAGGGTTCCAGTCGTAAACGTGTACGCGAATCTCTCGTTTCGGCCGTTGGATAGTCCACATACACAAAACATCGTAAGTAAACCCCCGACTTTTCCTGGTGGAACAGTACGAGGGTGTTTTCACCCTCTCTCTTTCTCTTTCGTTGTCTCGACGACCAGGAAAACGAGAAAAAGAGTGAGCACGAAAAAAGAAGTTTTTAGTGGAAAAAGAGAGCAAGATAGAAGGAGAGAGAAAGAGAAAGGGAGAGGGTGAAGGGTAGTAAGGGGGTGCGACCGCGTGTTGCCGGATCGTAAAACTCCGTCTGATCACCGCTACCAATTATCCCGCCGTTATCCGAGCGTTATCCGGAACGTTATCCACTGGCTCTCATTCCCTCTTACAGACGAGATGCTGCCGAGACTCTCCATCCCCTTACTCTCCTGCACTCTTACGGCCCTTCGTGGTTGCCATTTCCTTCCGTTTAGCTATATATATATATAGTTTGAAGGTTTGTACAAGGTGGGTACGAGCTACGTATCGGAGGGTCTCTCGAACCATCGGAAGCTTCACCACCCCCGATAGAGTGTGAGAGAAGAAAAGTAGAGTAGTCCTTCTCTTACACAGACTGGGCCACTATATTGCTGTATCTACCACTCCAAGGCAACCCCTACTACCTCGTCTTTCGTCTTTTACTGCAAACGAAGTGATTCCCGCCTCGTAAACGTGGCTCTTGGCTATACACACGTCTTGTATGTACTATATTATCCTCCAAGTTTGTTCGATAAATTCTGACAGTGATTGGCCATTTCGAAGAAAGGGACAGTTAACGGCACATCCCTTTATCGATTCATAAATCGCATAATCGCACTTTTATAACGCGTCCGCGGTAAAAAAAACTATCGATTGCATATTTTTTATAACTCGAAAGTAAAAATAAAAATAAAATGAATAATATGTATCGTAATAATTATATAGGTAATCAATAATAATTGAAAAAAATACTTATTTATTTGTTTCATGCGTAATTTAAAAAAATACTCAAAGAATCTTTAAAAATTGTTTTTTTTGTACTTTAGTTTTTACATGTTAGGTAGTTTATTTTCTTTATTCGCATTAGATTTTCGTTACTGACATATGCCAGTGCGAATAACGAATGCCATGCACAGCTTTCTTTATTTATCACTCCTCGAGTGTTGGCTCGATGTTCTCTCGTTATAGGACGAGAGCCTGCATTCTCCGTTCTCGGACATCCTACTAATTCGACACTCGATATAGCGAGACGTTAATGGTCGGTCGGCCTCACTTCTGCGTGATAATTGAATCAATCTGTTCGCTAATACGACTGACGAGAGAGAAAGAATGAGAGAGCGAGCGAGAAAGAGAGAAAGACGTGGCTTCTGTATAACAGACAAGTACATCACGGAGATATACGAATATATATATATATATATATGTGTATCTAAAAGCTCTCATTTATTTAAGATTATTCGATGGTCGCGCCCGCGTTTAGGTCACTCGACTCGGGCCAAAACGACCCGAAATTTCACGTACTGCAAATTTGCATTGCACTGAAACGCGTACGTATAAATACTCCTCTAAGATCGGTTTTCTGACGTTTTCCCCCGATTTAATAAAATTGTACAGTGAAAGACACTTTGGCACCGGAAAACGTGATAATTGGCATAATTATGAATAAGAACCCTCGTACATATACATTTAATTTTTAAGATTAAATAAATTGCTTCGAACAATGATTTTCCAACAATTTCCACTGATTTAATTCAAATCCATAATTAAAATACAACGTTGCAACGCAAGAAAAACGTTTGAAATAATTATCCATGATTGAAAAAAGAAAATAACCCTAAAATTGATTTTACGTTTGAGCATAATTCAATAAAATGAGATATTGCGATTATTTCGAAGAATGTAGAAAAAGATAATTATTTTGACGATTAACGTAATTGATCAAATAAATTCGAAAATAATATTACTCGATTTGCTATCATAATTAGAAAACATTATTAGTACTATTGTCGCAGGTATCGATACAGTCGGCCCCATAACGCAATTTAACTCATACTAAACATTGACCTACATCGCAATCAATAATATCAATTATCAATACTCCCCGCGATAGGTGGAATAATCGTATCCAGTGTAATATGCAGTGTCCTGAGTTTGTGTAAAAGTGTCGTAAGCGTTCGTTGGTATAACTGGGCTCGACTTACCCGCTCTGTTGCTCTGGTCGATCATCGGTTGAACGATTCTGCGTCTCGCGTTGATAAACCTGTAAACCAAAAACAAATACGAAAATATTAAAAATCATGAAAATTCAATTCGTATTCGAGTCTCGAATTAAAATCGATCTCGTCAATGACTCATCGAGGAGAACGTATAATTTTCATCGTCGAAAATTTGTCAGGCCGGAAGTAACGAGACCCGAAATTAGGTGAGAATTACCAAACGCGCGATGGGGTCCTCGTGTGTCAACGCGAGCCTTCCTGGCACGGGTGAAATATTCGCTAGGGCAGACCTCCGGTGGACCAAAATTGAGATGAACGATAGTCATAAACCGAACGTGGTCATGAGCACCGAGACTAACGATTCGCACTTTGGGGTCATAGACGCAGAAACTTCGGTCGCTCCTATTGTAATTTTCTGTGGTCAATGCGATATTCCTCGATCGAATTCATCCCTACTACGCGTTTCTCTTCCCTGGAAACACCAAAGACCAAAATTTCGTCCGGCTCATTAGGCTCTCGTCCTCTTCAGCTCGAAGACGAGATGGGAACGATGCTTTCTTTATACAAACCCCGGACGAACGCTTATCGAACAATGGAATCGCGCCCTTGTTTCGTGGTTTTCCGCGAGAATCGCCAAGGGGGGTGAAGAGAATCGGTTGCTGTTACTTATTTCGCAGACTTCAAGAGGTCTGGACCATTATATATATATATGAAGAGGATGTGGACCGACGTGAAAATCGAGAGAAAGAGAGTGAGAGAGACGAACCGATAAGGAAGGAAAAATAAAAGAAAAGGAGGAAGAGAGTTAGAGAGAGTCAGAGAGGGAGAGAGTGCTGCTGGGCGAGGTGTACGCGTCAGCCGACGTCAGCGTCGCGGCGCCCTAATGGGCGCAGACGCCGGAAGTGATTGGGTTTCTGCTCGACTGAGTCGAGCCTTGCCCCCACCCCCACCCTCACCCTCTTTCACCCCCTCAGCTCCGACGTCTCTCGTTCCTCGACTTTCCACTGCGGGTGTAGTCGGCGAAAGATGCCGAGATATTATACATATCTATATCTATACATACATATATACATACATATATATAGAGCGTATAGATATGTATAGGTACATATATATAGAGCGAGAAAACACACGAGGATGAGCAGAACGCAATTCTCTCTTCTATCTCTCTCTTGTTTTGCGGCACATCTTTCTTGCTTAGTCTCACGCCTGGCCGACTCCCGCGGGAGAGTCTTATGAATAATAATTATTAAACTCTCCGCTCCTTGCCATTTCTCTCTCTCTCCCTCTTACTCTTGCCTCCTTCCAAGGAGAGAGATCTTGCACATGTAGTTCGGTTTGTTGGGCTCTCCTCGAGAGTTCTTCGTTAGGAGCTCACCCTCTTCCCTCACTAGATCGCAAAGTTCAAACATCTTCGTTGAGAGTTGCTATTTTGCAATTCAATAATTTGTTTAATTAAAAAAAAATATTGTTAAATTTATCCTGCTATTTTATAAATCCGTATCAACGATTCAAATATTTAATTCCTCCAATATAATTTGAGGGAAAAAATATTTTTTTTTGTCACGATAAATCGCAGGAATCGTTAAGGATTGGTGATCGATGTTATTGAAAAAAACTAGAATTTTTACTCAATTTTTACGACGAATCACACGAGTTTCATAAAGCGGTGAATTGGATCATAAAAAGTTTATGCATAGGGACTATCGATATCCATCTATAGGATATCATCGTAGTAAACTATACACACACTATTCTCTCTCTCTCTCTCTCTTTCGCTATAATATATAATATATATATATATATAGACACGTATGTGTATATAGTACAAAGCGCGAGGTCCCTTTTCAGCCTCGGGTGGTTCTAAGCGCCGCTCCGGTTTTCCCCCTTTGGCGCGGCGTAGGCGGCATGTCACAGCCAGCTGACTACCGCCCCCTTGCCTTCCTCTCTTCGTTCTCCACCCCCATAGCCTCACTAGCCAGGATTCTGTTGGCAGCCCACCCCCGTAGCTGAAATATCGCCCGAACAATGGCGGGCGCAAGCCACCCCCGTTCTTCTCCCTCTCTCTCTCTCTCTCTCTCTCTCGCTCTCTTTCGTTCTCTCGCTTTCGCCACCCCCGAAGAGGAAGCGAGGGGAAGGAGAAAGAGGGACAGGGAGACAGAGAGACAGAGACGGAAGGAGTGAGAGCAAGAGAGTCCAGAACACGGAGGAGCAGTTGCGAAAAAAAAGAAAACGAACCCGGCGGAAAAATATCGTCGCCTCGGCCGGAAAACTTAACCCGGCGACGCGATAAAATTTTACAGTTGAAATGAGACGAATTTTTTCCCTCGCCCCCCCCCCCCCCCCGACCCTTCCTCCGTTTCTTTCCTCGCTTTATCGCGGTTCAAGGCCATTTGGAGTAGGCCTATCTCCTATTTTTTCTTGCTTCTGTCGCTGCTCGCGAATTTCGAGCTTGAAGAAAAACGCTTGTTTTCGCATGTTTCTCGCCAAGGTCAGGCAGTCGATACGAATCGACTTGCAGAAATCGATTCTTTTCGTTTAGATATAGATATAACGGCTATTTTATTATTAACCCCCTACCCCCTCCATACATATCTCTATATAATATCATCCCCACCCTCCCTTTTCTATGTGCCTATATATATATGAACGTGTATATAGTTTTGCTAGCGAATAGCTGATGTCACGATGCCAGCCAGAGATTGGGGGTTTATACCGTGTAGTACGCGGCCTCTCTTGCTTTTTCGCAGCATACGCACACGCGTTCGTTCTCCGGGGTAAATGGAGTGTCTCGATGACGTAGCGACCGGATTAATACGAAAAACGAGACGGGGAGCAAAAAATACTGTCTGGGAAAAAGATATGTATATACACTCGTGTTTGTGCGTCTATGCATGTGTACAAGCTCGGAAATTGTTATCGCAGCAGCTTTTCGTCGATTCCAACCCTCCAAGATGAAACAGCACTTTTTTACTTCACCGACAACGCGATGATTCGTATTTTTGCCATTTTTTTTCATTCATTTATTGCGTTATGAATTTTTCCGTCCTGAGTAAATAGAAAAACAAAGTTCCGGGCGTTTCGAAAAAAAAAAAATTCTTTGATTTTTAGGGGTCAGTCATTTTCGATGTTTCGGTCTTTCAGTAATTTTTTCGCACATTGTTTCGACTTTTTGAGACTCGGGGTTGACAACGTTCATACGGGGAGCGTACACACCGACGTGTGCTGTGAAATTCGTGGCCGCAAGGGGGGGGGGTTGTTTTTTCGGTTTATTTTTTATGTCGCTGTTGCATTTTTTTCGTGCTCGAAAAACTCTTTATGCTTCTTTATGGGTAAAAAGTCGAGAGGCGGAGAGCGAGCGAAGAGCCCGAGCATATGACTGTTCTTCGTGGCGAGAAAAAAAGACATATAAAATCCAGGGTAAAATGCTCTCGTGGTGCGCGCTCTGGGGTGTCTCTCGCATGACCCCTCACTCACCCTCTACCTCTCGCCCCATCACCGTGACGAAATTTAGTGCGCTTCGAGCCGCGCATACATGAATAACGCTTGAATTTGCTTATACACGTATAATAATGTGTCAGAAAGAAAAAAAATAGACGGAGGGAGAGAAATGTTCGTTTCTCTGTTTAAAGGACGACGGAGGGTTGCACGTACGTCCGGAATTTCCCAAAGAACAATACTACAGAGAAACTGAGAAATAAATGAAAAATAAAAGAGCGAACGATTAAAAAGACAAATAGATTTTGAATAATTATTGGTAATTATTTTAATCAATTAAAATGATTATATTCATTTCATTATCATCATGAAATGTGAAAATGTAACGCTCGTACGTCGATCTGAAAGCACGAAAACACAAAAATACGAAAAAGAAAGAATGTAAAATAAATGACGATATAGGGTTGCTCGATTTCGCAACGTCCTATTAGATCGTCCGTCAATATAACCATCGCTGTGAGTTAATAAGGCACGGTAACGCCGTTGTCAAAATCCCGATACGTATTCGTATTACAGCGGGTAATATTACTACATAGCATCGCGCATGTATATATATCTACGTCAGTCTCATGCCCAGATCGATTAATCGATTAAATCATCTCATTTATACCAACTCTCGTACAATTAATCTGTCCATCAAAAGCGCTACGATCATCGAGACGTGAATGGCTAACGATGCGGCTAACGAATAACACATGAATTTTTTATGCGAAACGATTAAGCCGCGTGTTCAATTTTTTAAAGGGAAGAGCAAACCTTATTTTATTTTCGATTATTTTGTTCTCTCTGTATGATTTGTTACTTGTTTCGTCAATTATCGTCAGGCTGGGAAAAAAATTGCGGTGAACCTGCAGAAATTAAAAGCAAGGAACTCAGCAAAAAACAAAAATAATTTTTTTTTACTAATCGATAATAAATTTAGAAAAAAAAGAAGATTTTTTATGGATCCTGGACAGATGTAATGGAGATATTATTTATTATTGGTCGATGGTCGAATGGCGGATAAATTTGACGATAAAACACGAAAGTATGTCGAATGAACGATTACCCATTTTTCTCTCTTATTTTTGAGTATTCTCGTATTTTCCTCGAACCCTTGCTCTCTGGCGATATAACTTTCCGACGTACGCCGGACGTTTGCTTGTATAGCACGAGAGAGGAAGAGAGAGAGAGTGGGAGAGTACAGAGGGCCGGTTAACGATGATTACTGTCGCCCAGGCGCAACATTTACTCTCCATTTCGCGAGAGAGTTCACCGTGTATGCCGATAGAGCAAGCGAGAGAGAGAGAGAGAGAGAGAGAGAGAGAGAGTGAGAGAGACCATTCGCAATTATCGGAGAGCTTCCATTAGTTAACTGCAGTCGATACCGCGGCGCTAGAGAGCACCGGGGGTCCCTCGCGCATCAAAACATCATTACTGCAGCCGCACACACAGTTTGTGTTCAACAACGAGCGAAAGGCTCTCACACGCTCCCTTCGTGCTTATACGAGGGCCAACAGCTCTACTACTATTGATAATCAATTTCACTGCTCTATATATGAACGCACACCCACACCCACACACACACACATATATATATATATATAGACATACCTATACAGGTGTATCATAGTGCTAAACTTCCGCTCTATATAAACAACTGTCCCTGGCAACACGAAAGCGCTCATTTGTGCACAACTGTCGTTCCGTTCTTGAACAACGATAAAATATCCAAAAATTCATTCGCTGCGGGTACGCTTATATCCAGATGTCTGAAAATCAGCATTAACTTTCCGTCTCATGGTTTCGGGTCACTATAGTTATTCAAACCTCCATCGTTTTACAAAGCTTTGTTGACTAAACGTCTGGACGTGAGTCCCACGATTGTTGAACTTAATTCAATAGGTATTATTCATCAGCCGTATGAACAGGAATCAATAATCGAATAATAATTTCTTAACAATAAAAATTCAATCGATCAATCAATAGTCGATGAGGATTATTGAGTTTCAAAATCGTTTTCCACCCCAGGAATTTCGCGATTGTTTAATTCGTTGCGGACTCTAACGATTTCCGTATGATTTATAATCGGAAAATTCAATGATCGTTTCTATCCGTGACCTCGACTATCTCGACTGAATTTTTTTTTTAATTTAGAAATCGTATAGCTCGAGAGGAGTGTCCGTGCCTCATGGTCCAAACTCGGAGCCAGTGTGTCACGGACACGGGATAGACGATCGGAGATCGGATAATACCTCTCGGGCGTCTGCGACCGGGAGTTTTCGCCCCGGACACGTTATGTGTGTCAACAAAGCGATTTAACACGCGACGTGTCACTGATAGCCGTTCGCTTTGCCCGGGCTCGTCGTCGTCCTCCTCGGCTGTGAGCGAATGCAGAATGCATTTTATTCGTTTCTCTCTCTTTCTCTCTCTATATATATTATATATGTACTTTTTCAAACGCACACACATTGACGTGGCTGCGTTTAATATATTGCCCCGAATCGCGCTTTTTCCGAAAATTCGTTCACGGAATTTATATAATTGTTTTGCCGGGGTTCGACACTAAATTTTCCGAAGGGCCGATAGCGCCGCCTGCTGGCCGTTCCTGGCTACTACGATCCACAGAGAATAAGAGGAACAAAAAAAGAGAGAAAGAGAGAGAGAGAGAGAGAAATGCATCGGGCGAATGCAGCAGTGCATCAGTATGTGTACTTGTTTGTTATATATATAAATGTGTGTATGTGTATGTGTGTGCGTTGGCGAGACTCTGGCCAGAGCTCACGAGAGCTGATGTTGATGGGCGCTTCAACGATTTGCCCTATAAAAGAACCAGGAGAAATATATCCAAGTTGTGAGAGGGTGCATTACAGCCTATATATGTATAGGCTTCAATGCACTCTCACACAACGTGGATATATTTTTGTGTGTGTATATATATATATATATATATATATATATATATATATATAACTAATACCCGCTTTCGCTCGATTCTCATCGTTTCGTTTTCCACGCAATTCCTTTCCTTCCTACCTGTCGTTCGGCTACGTTACGATAATTGCATTTACCCCCTTTCTCCACCCCTTATTTTCTTTTCCTGAGTTTCGATTTCGATACCCCGATGCACGTTCCCCACTTTATTCAATTTTCAAGCTTTTCAACGACGGATTTTCCATCGAATATTAGACCGGCAATTTTACTATGAGAAATCATTCATGATTTATTTTGATTGAAAAGGAAAGAATTTAAAAGATAGGAATGTATTTGGTTGAAAAACTGTATTTGTTGTAGTTTTGTTTAATTACATTCGACTCGAAGCAAATTAGTTATTCAATTCCAGTTTCATTTGAATTTCTTCGTTTGTTCAAATCTCTGAATAATTTTTTATTTGAACCCTTTCATTTTTTGTAAAATATTTTTGCGAAGTAAATAAATCACTTGTGTTTATAATAAGCTCAACTGCTTCCCTCTCTTGGGTCTCTTGCCGCCAACGCCTCGCCCTCCCGTTAGCCCGTTCACGTCGTTGTCGGAGAACCGAGTGCGAATTTCGGCCACCCCTTGAAAGCTTCGCGACAAGAGAGAGAGAGAGAGGGGGGGGGGGAGGGTAGCAAGTTATTGGCTACGCAGCTGTCGCCGAAAACCCGAGAGTCCGGGCAGACGCAGGCACAGTCGATTGTCACACCGCCGGTGACCTCTCTCGTTGCTGCCAGCAACAGCAGCTTCCTCGTGGCCACCATCTCCTGGCTCTCCTATATAGCGAGAGAGAGAGGGAGAGAGAGAGAGCGAGAGAGAAAGTGAGAGAGCATCGGTATCAAACCCTCTCCACCCTGGACGGGGTCAGACTCATCGCCGCGCTCTCGCGTCGTTTCGAGGGTTCTGACACACACCCGGCGATAGAAATGGTACCTGCTGCACGACACACACCCTGTCCACGATCCCTGCACGACCCTTCATTCTCACTGTCTTTCTCTCTCTCGCACTCGCACTTGCTCCGGCAGACGAAATTCTCCTCTACATCGTACCGCCATTATATAGCGAGGCAAAGTGAGGCGTCAGCTTGTAACAGTCTCTTAAACTCCCGACCTCTCTGCACTTCTCCCGACCCTAGTCCCGACTGAAAATATATGTGCGCATGTACACGGGGGAGAGGTAAGAAATAAACGGGGCGAAATGGACCGGCTGACAAATTCTTAATTTGACATTAAATTCCATAAATTTTGAAACTGTTTTTATTCTCACTAATCGGCTTCATAAAATTATTTAAAAAATATGTTCTTCCGGAGAACTTTAAGAGCAATATTTTTCTCCCTTTGACTTTAAAAATTAGCCTCACTATTCTTGAGATACCGGCTGTCGAACTTTTTCTCCAAATGTGGAAAAATTCCAAGTATATCATATTGCCCCAAACTACCGTTTATCCCATTTTCGTCGTCATATAAATCCGAAATCTATATATACATATCACGATATGTAACGCAGCAACTGCTGACGCCGTGATAAACTGCGGGGTAGCTCACTTTTCTGCAACATCCCTTATTCTCTATTTCATCCCTAGGAACATTTTTCCTCTCGGTGATAAATCGTCGATGCAATGGGACTTGTCCACCCCCCGGTATTTGGTGAATCTCAAGCCCCGGAATATTTTTCGAATTTTCCAAGGTACCAATCGTTCTCGAAAGAGATGAAAAAGACTGTAACACTTATCACCCCGTTACATCAACCCCGAACGGCCATTTGGTTGTTTCTTCAACATCCCCATTATTTGTTGCCCACGGGTCACAATGAGAACTACGTGTACAAATGTATATCTGTGCAGAGCGTTTTTTTCAAGAGCGAAAAAGTCACGATGCACGTTTGAGCGACGAATTTACATTTGAAGCCTACGAAACAAACGCACGAGTTTTATATATATCTGTGTAGTCGAGGGATCGTAAGAGCGAGAGGATAAGGGTCGTTTAGATTGACCGCTCAGTCGGCTCTCTATGGCCCTAAAGCGTCCCCGCTTACCATCTCGCGGGCTCACCTCGACGAAAAAAAAATCTTTTCTTTTTTCTTTTACCCTACCGGATTCTGCGTCTCTTTCTCGTACGGGTTGCGTATCGTTCGTACGATTCTGCCTATCGCTCTTTTTTACCCTGCCGCGAAAACGACGTGTAAAAGTATACGCGGCTCAGGACGAAGCGAGATCGTCCCCTTTTTTGCTCCCGGCGTTCACGACTCCCGCTGGCACTTTTACATCTCGTACTCTCTTCCTATGCCTCCTACGACGAAATCCTTTTCTCCTTCCACCGACTTTTCTCTTCTCTCTCTCTCTCTCTCTCTCTCTCTCTCTCTCTACGTTCTCTTAGATCTCGGAGATTTAGAGGTCAGCGATAAAAACAAAATAAAATCAGAATTTTTATTCGCACGAAATAGAATATCCTCTTCCTCACCCACCCTTTCTCTTTCCCTCTCTCGCGTTTCCTTTGGCGCGTACACGCGGCGTTTTGTTTTCGTTGGTATTCGCGCGTATATGGTTTATGGGTTAACGCTGCTTTTCTTTTTCTCTGGCCCCCGAGGTTGGAGAAACGATCCTTTATATTCGCATAGGGAGAGAGAGGAAGAGAGAGAAGCGAGGAACACAGCAAAGAGGGTGAAGCAAGGAAATTTTGCCTCCTGAAATTCTCTAACTATCCTCGTCGTTCTCACAACTATACTTTCTCATTTTATCTCGCGCTTTCTTTGGTCTCGCCATGGGGGCTCGTCGCCGTTCACCTCGTCGAGTTCCGGCCAATGGGGTCTGACCACTCTGCGGAATTTGAATCGGCTTGTAATAAAATCCAGTCTTTATGCGACATGCGTGGACGTTGCACCAGGTAGTTATATATATAGGTAGAACATAACCCACAGTGGTGAACAACATGCAACCTATTTCTGCATTTTTAAGAGATGTGTTTGTGAGATGGCGAAATAGGGCGCGAGTATTGCAACGTTTATTGCAATCTCCGTAATACATGCAAACAGAAACTTCGATTTTTTAAAATTTGTCTCAATTATAATTGTTCGATAATTTATAACAAAAAAAAGCAATTCATTCAATAAAATTAATAATAATAAAACTCTCGTTTCAACTTTCACACGAATTATTATTCTTAGTAATAATTTATAAATAATAATAATAGTAGGTAATAATAATAATAACAATGGTTAATCAGGAAAAAATAAAAAATAATAATTTTCTACTTAGGCCGATGATTCAGATTGTAGCTAAGTCTCAACGAAATAGCCGCAATAAACCAGGAATAATTATTCACGACTCAGCCTAATCAAGAGCACTAATCATCTCCGGTTATGTACGAGAGAAATTCCAATTTCTCTCATCTCTCTCATTTCTCCTTCTCTCTCGCTCTTTCTCTCTCTCTCTCTCTCTCTCTCTCTCTCTCGAGGAGAAAACGACGTTTCGCTATCGTGCGTTATACGCTGGAGCTCAACCCCCTCCCCCCTTCGCCCCTGCGTATAATTGCCCGACTGTGTGAGCCTCGAACGTTGATAGCGAAGTCGAAGTAAATCGGATTACCGGGATATCATCTGCGTAATGTATGTATGCTGGTGTGTACGCACGCGAGATCCGATCCCTTCCGCCCCTCTCCCTCTCAGCCGTCGCGAAAGTGTGCAACTTCGCGGCGGTATGGAGCAAAGCTTATACGCATTGGACGCATTGTAGAGAGGGAAATCCATCGTCCCTGTGTACTTTTGCTTCAGGGTTTCAGGGATGTTTGGTGTATGTATATGTATATTTATCCGCGTACGGGGGTGGAATAAGGGTGCGCGACCCCGCGTCGGGCAGATAAAGGGTGCGTACCGTGTGTGCTCCGTACATATATATGTATATGTATATAAGTGTCACATAGTGATCTTTCGAGGGTACACAATACATGGTATGGTGTACGACATGTTTTTCTAGACAATTTGTTCGGCAACATTAATCACCGGCGTTGCAGCGAGCCGAGAGAAGAGAGAAGGATGGGGAGTTGACAGGGGTGGGATACGACGACGGGTCGCTAGGATCGGGGGAATAATCGCCGCGTGTCTCTAAATATCAAATGTGTATATACGTATCGTATAAACGCGATAAAAGTCATTTTATATTCGTTTTTGTCATTTTATTCGTATAATGTTAATTGGACGTTGTTTAGTCGAATATTTATCGGGGCGGGAATGGGCAAGATGAAGAAATTTCTTTGTACGAAATGAATTGTTCCATTTCGATTGTTCTCGCTGGCCGAGAATTATACGTCTTTCTTATCGGGCAAGCGAACGCGTGGTCTGCTACGATGTGAATGGCCGAGACGCGTTACGCGCCGCGGATTAACAATAACGTCCCGTTTATATGATTTTAACTTTCATCCACACCGCGGAACCGATGTTACGTATAATATTTCTCGCGACACACCGACACACGTGTATACGTACATACGCGAGGGCACATTTTCTCGAACAACGCGCGGAATAGATTCTGTATTACTCGCAGGTGTATATGTATGGTTATGTGTATTACATGTATGTGTATTGTGTGCAAAGAGAGAGAGAAAGGTGGAGAGCTCATATAGGCACGAGTTGCTGGTTTATACATCGTACGTACACCCTCGGCAAACTACAATGTAACAACAATACCGCGGTGATGATTATCTGGAAAACTAATTTCGCTACTGCGGCACAGGAGAATACGGTTTGTATATATATATATATATTGCACGTGTTTGTCGTTTTACGCCAACATGGCCACAGTGGCAAAGCTCTTCCGTTCCCCTTACCCTTCTTCTCTTCCTGAAAACAACTCTTGGCTACGTACTCGGTACACAGAGGATGACATAGGGGCAACGAGGAAAAGGAAAACACATTGTTTCACAGCCAGATCGAGAAATGGAGAAAACGGGAAGAACTATCTCGTTGTATTGTTTGCCGACCAAGTTATTCATAATTGCATTAAAAATTGTATCATGACGATTTAATTAAAGATTGAGCGTGAAAGAATATGATTTTCATTTGGATTGACATGAAATCGGGGTGGTTGGGAATGTTTAACGTAAGAATTTTTTTTAAAATTATTATTTATAAAAAATAAAAGTTGTAGACAATTTCAAGTTTTAGTGAAATTTTTTTTTGTGAGTGAACAGTTTGTCATACTTGATTTTGTTTCTGTTTGAAAAATTGAAACCGTTGTCTATATCTGATATGATCCCAAGGGTTGGAGGGTTTCGACAAAACCCCGCCGAGTTTTATTCCAGGCGTTTGCAAAACGCACTCACGCACGTATTACCGTACGTAGCTTCAACCCTGCTGTGGCTATTTGTAATTTTCATTATCTCGGCATAAAGGGGCACATTTAACCGGCGTGGCACGTAGGGAGTTAATAGGAGCGAGCGTTGTGGGGTTTGTTCTGTAAGGGTAGTTTTCGTTAGACGGTCCAGAAAGGTCTCTATCGCATTTCCCTTTCTTCTTTCTCTCTTTCTCTCAAGGGTTGACTCGCGACTCTCGTCGTGCACCACGAATCCATGCACAGAAAATTCGTGCAAGTTTCTACAACTTAGTGTTAGAGAGAGAGATAGAGAGAGCCAGAGAGGAAGGAGACAGAGAGAGAGAGAGAGAGAGAGAGAGAGACGGAAGGAATAAAAGTTCCTACGAGATTTCTGTATGGGAGACATGGAGCTGCTTGTCGATTCCAGCCTCGATTCCAGACGTCGTTTCGGACGTAACAACAATTTCCCGAAATCTGACGAAATTGGTCCCGGTCGTATATCCACCTCCCTACCCACCACCCCTCTTTTTGGCTCACGCTTTCACCGGCGTGCCACCTAACGGAGAAAAAGAATATCCTCCCCTCTTCACTGGGTCTCGAGACCCGACTCCCTATGGGGAATGGAAGGATAGCCGCGTAACGGCGTTTATTGACTGTTTTAGGGCCGTTTCTATGCGCGACACACTGTCGCTAAATAACGCCTGAGAGCACGCCCTCCAAAAGCAGCTAAACCAAGAAAAACCGAGAGAGGCAAAAGTGACATTCCCGTTGTTTTCTTTGAGCTTTTGGTCCTCCTGGTCCCTTTCGACTCCTTATGTCCATTTTTATCACGCGCATCGTCCATAACCACTCTCTATCGACCCCCCTCCCCCCTTTCCGCCTAGAGACCGTAGATCATTCGAAAATTGAGCCGACGGTGCGAACTTACGGTTATTAGTTCGCCCTCGGCGATAATGTCCGATCAGAGACCATTAATATTAAACGAAGCGCCCTCTAGCCTCTCAAGGTGACGTCATATATACGGCCATATTGGAAAAATTACTTCGTTCTCCCCCCCCCCCCCGCCCGCCCCTTCTCTTTCGTGACTCGATTATATCCGACGTTTCTCTCGGACTCGTCGGAAGGACAGAGAACACCGGAGGACGAAAATACAGTGCCAGAGGGCTGGCGATTAAAAATGTATTAGCGATGTCCCTCTGTCGTCCAATTTCACAAAGAGAGAGAGAGAGAGATGGGAAAAGACAGAGGCAAAGTTATACGTATATATGTATATATTCGTTCTCTCGATTTTGTAATTTCTTCGTGGATGATGGAAGCGCGAGAAGACGAGAAGCTCGAATGGAACGCGAGGCGTGAAGTAATTTTCAACCTGTCGGGTCCGACTGTTGCAATTTTCTTTGGTCATCGGGCGTGTATTATTACGAAGCGAGTGAGAACGAGATAGAAATACGAAAAAGAGATGGAAAAGGTATTAGCGAAGATTCAACGTGGTGGAGGCGCAACTGATGCTTCTGGAAATACATATATATATATATACATATATGTACATATATATACATGTACGTATATAGGAATGCGAGTATACCGTCTATATACCTACATATACGAAGGGGATGCGCGATGGCGAAAGGGTTGTCCTTCCCTAAGCTAACGATTCTTCCTCGATCCCTCGAGATAGAGGAATGGAGAGAGGGAATACCATACACACACAGTAGGTGGGGTAATACTCATTCGAGTGTAATCGCGCTCGCAAAACTCCATCACACTTTGCTAATAGAGGCCTCTCGTCCACCCCGCGTTACCGCTCGAGAGGGTGAGAAAACGGGGATAGATGGGCCTCGTGGCCTTTATGGGCGGTACTATAACCGAGAATATGGACGAGCGAGACACGAGATATCGAGTCTATGTGTGAGTTTATTCCACGGCGTGTACTTCGCGCAAAAGCATATAGGAGGGAGACGAAAGAAGCGACCGCAGGAACAACATCGTAATGGCCGAAAAGTGTCGATAACGATCACTTAAATATTCCGGGGACTCTGTACTACTATA
The DNA here is from genome assembly GCA_964017225.1 of Netelia inedita. Classification (NCBI taxonomy): domain Eukaryota; kingdom Metazoa; phylum Arthropoda; class Insecta; order Hymenoptera; family Ichneumonidae; genus Netelia; species Netelia inedita. The sequence continues at coordinate 11,024,645 of OZ024921.1, forward strand.
CATACTTTATATCTATATATACATATATATATATATTGTAAATTATCTCGGTGCACTCAGCTTAGTGAGAATCGAATGAAAAATTAACGTCAATCTCCGTCGTGCTCGAGGCTACTCCGCGGGGGATTTACCGGAGCTATTCTTTTCGTTCGCAAGGCGGCGCCATCATCGCTGGAATAGCTTTAGTTGTTGTACGTATATATATGTATACGTGACTTTAACCTACCAGTGTATAGTAGTCGAGTACTAAAGTATATATTCTATATATATATATATATATATATTGAAGCTCGCATATCTTCGCTCTTCTAATTACCTTCGAGCGGAGATGCATGAAATTACCATTAGCTCCACCGCTGCCGCCACCGCCGCCGCCACCATCGCCACCGCCGCGGAATTTATATCTACGATCACGCGCTCGCTCGCTCGGATCGCGCGGGGGTACACCGTATAGAAAGTCCACGGCGGTGTGGGCTTCGATGTATTACAGTTTTTATCTACCCCGATCCCTTTTGCAGCGGTCAGGAGGTAGAGCACGCCGGAATATAAGACGGAATGAGAAGAAGAGCGGGAACGAAGCCTCCGGAAACCGGACGAGAGAAAGAGGGAGGCCGCAGGTGGTGAGCCGATCGAGATTATCGGCGAAGAAGCAAACCGGAAACCGGTAGCTCGGGCACGAAGGTCCTCCATCACTCCGTCCTACTACGTCGAGGCAAAAGGATTTTAACTACGTTTCGTACGTACCTACGTATTTTACACGCTTCTTACGCCACTGCTTTTCGGTAATTCTGTGATACCTAATAATACAACGTAACAAACATTTCACTTCCGTTACGTTATCGTGATTACCTCGATGCTCGAGGAAGCAAATGCTTTTTCGAAAGGTTTTCCATCGAATTTTTTTTTAAATCACAAAACGTCGAGGATTAATTTCGTTATCGGGGATTGAACAAAACAAGTCAAATCAGCAATTACAAACATTTTCTAAACTGTTTTCTTAAATTGCCGTTCGTGCAAATTCGGCAATTTTTGGAAAAAATTACTTATCATGCCGACCTCGGACAAATTTCATGGAAAAATAGAAGAACGCGAAAATCCGGGAAATTTTACTTTGTCACATTTATATTTTCATGGATAATGGGATTCGCAATGTTTTATTTAAATTGACTTTGTCGTTTTCCATTTACGAGAGAATCTTCCAAGTGTTGTCATTAAACAATTTTGTTTCCATTCATTGACAGGTATGAAACATTCCTCAGTGCAGACATGAAAAATATTCTGAGCGCTGTGTCTCGGCAGGCACGCAATGGCACACAGCGCAGCCCAGGCATGATAATATGCTCAGCGCCATGCGAATATTTCTCTAAGAAATCTCGCAATATTTTCAATCCTATATTTTATAATATATACGATCTCGCATCGAATAGCTGACACACATAGCTGAAATACAAAACGCAAATGTGTGAGCGGGGGTGTGCAGATATATCGAACGAGTAAATAGGCGAGCTCTCCGTTCTGGCGTGGACGGCTTAGGCAGTCGCGATGGCACACCTGTGGAGCAAATTTACGAAATGTTTACGACCGTTTCCTCACCCTCCGAGTTCTATAGACTCTGCGTCTGAAGTAGGGGGCGGAGTACTTCCACGACTGCAGAAACTACCCCCGGCGTACTTTCACGATTCCTTCGCTCCCACGCTTTGCCGACGGGGGTACACGCAGAATATGCCGCGTCATTCGGTATTATTACGTCGTCGCCATCACCATCTCCTTGATGCGGAAACTCGCGAGCAACGAAGAGGATTTTCTCTCGTCCGCGCTGTATATATATTCGACATTTGCACAACTGCGACTGGAGAAAAGCCACCGAAACGAAACAATTATTTCTTTCTCAAACAAGCCCCGTTTCCATTTCTAAAACATACTTTCGTTAGCCAAAATGTTATCTCTTTTTAAATATAGATGTAATAGATTTAATGTAATATTCTTCAAGAATTAAAAAAATATTTCAGTCAAATGTAACACGATCGTAAACGATATTTTTCTCGATTCAACGACACTCGTCACTATTATTTATTATTTATTCTCTAAACTCGATCTTAAAAAACATCCTGATTTCAAATTTTCTCACGAATATTTGCAAAATCTTAGCTTTCTTCTTTTCGTCCTTCGTGTAGCCCTTCGTCCCTTCTCTTCGTTGCTCGCCCCCGTGCCTTTTCGTCCACCCGCCCCTTTCGTCCCTTGAGTTATGAATGTGCCCAATTACATCTTAAAAGCTGTGCTCCATTAATTTTCACAGCTGCTGCCGCTTAATTGGGAGAGGAAGAGCCAGCGAGCCTAGCCTGATAATAAACCCAAGAGTTCTCGCACTGGGGCTCCGAGAGAACGCCAGGACTCTCTCTCTCTCTCTCTGTCGTACTCGCGAGTTTACACATCGCGAGAGCCCAGAAGGGGCACGTTGAATTCGTGGGGTTGGTGTTGATCGTAGTTACAATTCTCGTTCCACATTTTATTATTTTTTCTTTCATTATCTCTCGTTAATTACAAACCCGTACTTCGTACATCTATAACCGGTAAATTTATAACTTCGTGCCACTAATAACAATAATGGGAACAAATAATAATACTAATATTATGACTGGATTCGATAACCAGGTCGCTCGTTCGCGAGTTAATAAATATATCGAACGTATAAACGGGGAATCTCTTCGCCACCCAAGTGGACCTTGTTAGCGGATAAAAAAGAAACGAAGACGGAAGCCACCCAGAACCCCACACCGTAGCGAAGAATAAAAGAAGCATCGGCGAGAGCGAAAGAGAGAGGGAGAGAGAGAGAGAGGTATGAGTGAGGAGCGAAGCAAAAGATAGTACACGAGGCCTCGCCCTGGTTGCTTCATTATCGAAATAAAAACTCTCCGTCGAGTTTCTACCATGCAGGCTTCCTCGTGGCTATAACCCGGAACTATCTTTCTCGGAGGACCGCACCTCTATCAGAGTTCTACCTTCCCTCTGACTATCCTCGTTCCGACTGACCTCTGGCTCTTTTTTTTCTTACACTCTTGTTTCGTGCCTTGTTGGGGGTAACTGTAGAAAATGGTACGTCGAAGCTACATATATATATATTTATTCCACCTAATAGCTTTCGTAACTAGCCACCCCTTTTTGCAAGGGGTGGAGGCTAAGGAGGGGTAGCTGTCGTTTACCTATGTATCTATGTATCTAAAGTATATAAATATATATACGGTTAAAACGATAGCGACGAACAGGAGCGCAAAAGCGCGGAACGATCGAGTTAACCGAAGCGCGTCGCGCGCTTTCTCTCCTTTTTTCTCCGTCGTACTTCTCTATACATTATATTCGAGGTGCCTGTATATAATCCTTGATATGCTATAAGAAAAGTGCGCGAGGGAGGGGTCGGGGGCACACCAACCGACTTTTATATACGTGCCTCGTACGGGCCGACTTTTACGATCATACGGAACAGATGCCGGGTAGGTGAGATCGTGAGAGTCGTGAGTTTTACTACCGGGGAAAAGCCACCGAGAGAGAGAGAGAGAGAGGGACTACTGCGTAGCGAACATAATCATATTCGATACACGTCGTGCGTGGGCGAAGATCGTGTTGAGCAGTTCCTTTTTTCTTTATTTAAATCTTAAGCAAATATGAATCAGTCAAAAGTAAAAAAAAGTTTAATATCGTATAGGGGGATGAAATTTTCGGAGCGGACATGATCTTCTGGACTCGTTTGTCTAACAACAAGTTGAAAATAAAAAAGTGGGCAATGATGACGTTTCGATTCGCGAAAACATAATATAAAAACGATCGACGATGAATCGCTGATGTGCTATTTTTCGAATGCGTCTTTCTTCTTTTCTCGTGGGGGTGAGGGATTTCTCGTGATGCATGGGATTGTCGCGTCTCGAGTCATGTGTCATTGGGCAGCTCTTTCGATCGAGAGTGCCCACGCGTCGCGTATATATTACTCAAGGGGGGTGGAAGTGGGGGGCGGGGAAGGTATTACCTCTAGGACCCAGCTCGATGGAATAAGAGTGCCGAACGAGGAAGCAAGAACCATCTGTAGCGAAGCAGGGAAGAGCGAGAGAATGAGAATGAGAGAGGGCCGAGGGGATGGGGCAATGGACCGTGAACCTCCACCACGGCGTAATGACGCGGCTCTCCTTTCAAAGATTGCATCGCGGGTACAGGAAAAGCGCGCGGCGTCGTTTGCGAAAGAACGCGAGAGCAAGTTTTGTACATATATATATGTATAATTTACTCTACTCTGTATATATATATGTATATATATAGAGGGCGCGCCTGGTCGATTCGGAGGGCTCCGAGTTTCTTGCCCCCCCCCCCCCTGCTGGGAATCGATACGATGCTTACAGGAATCCGGGTGGGATTTCACGTTAGAATACTGCGAAAAACCTATCGAATATACCTGTATATATGTATATAGGTGCGTGTATTCTATGATACGTATATAACACGTGAGTAAGAAAATAGGAGATAACGGTTGCCTGCAAGGACAATGTCCTTATCGTCATATAGTTTTTCTGAAGAATTATTCTTATTTTCAGACACCTAATACTCCCTCACCCTTGTGCGTGCCCCTTTTTTAAATTCCCCTCGCCAAAAGTTTCAACGGTTAGCCAGTTAAGCCGGAAACTCGTGAATTATCGTGCAAAATGCGTGAAACCACTAATTGCGAACTAGTTGTGGTTCGAATGAAAAAAAATGTAGAACGGGGAAGAGCTAATATCGTGCAATTTTATTTGATTTCATCGTTCACCGGAAGTCGTGGGTTCAAGGGGTAATAACGAGCATGGGATGAACCGAAATCGAGGGTGAAAGTGAAAAAGAGACAAATTTAGATTTCCGGTGGAGCAAATTTGGACAATTGGATTTTGCGCTATTAGGGTCGTTGAAATATTTTTTTTTTCATAAAATTGGGCAAAGTGCTATAAAAGTACAGTGACAAAATATAGACAACAAAAGAACTATTTGCATGACAGAAATATTTACATATTTCTGAAATATAAACAAAAACTATTTCAGAAATATATAAATATTTTTGTGAGAATGGTACATTTGGTAGCGAGGTATAGCTAGCTGTAAGATCTTTCGTTCTTTTCCCCAAGGCCCGTGAGATTTTGCGGTCGAACGAGCTCGGACTCTTTCGCTCTCTCCTCTCCTTACATATTTCCGCAAGGGAGAACGCGCACATCCTTCTGGGTAGGCCCTCGAGGGCCTCGATGGGGTCTGTACTACTTTCACCACGGTGGGTTAAGAGTAGATCTGGAGAGAGAACGGTATATACAATATTCTGCGAATAATATTCCAACGAGAAGAAAACAAAATCGAGAAAAAAACGAGAAATCGGTCTCTCGAGGGGTTCGGGGTGCGTTCTCGATCTCTCATTGCGAATCCCTTTTATTGCTACCCAACAGGACTGGAAAATTACGACGAAGTTATTTCGCAGAATGAAGAAAATACTCATGTTTATATTTTTATACAGTCGTAGTGTTATTGTAAGTAATAAGTAAGAAGTCATTTTTGAGTACTAAGTTTTTCCAACAATAAGTAATGCCTCTTCTTCGCGGGCGTCGGTGTGCTTTTTTGGTTGAAAGATCGTGATTTTCACACCTGCGCTATGGCAACAAAGATTGTGATATCCGGGTGGGCTTAGGGCGATTGTTGAAATCCCTATACTTTAAAAAGTTATTACAACAAATTTGACTTCCGATGAATGAGAATGAAGATACCGCCCTTCGAAATGTTGATTTTTCACATCTTTATTATTTTTTAACTTTTTAGTACACGAACCGATCGCTAATTACCCATACATTGCGAATATAATTTTCGTTTTATATTTTTTCTCGAGTTCCAAGTTAAACAATGCAAAAACTAAAACGTTCATATATATATGCCTGAGTCTATATATATTTACGTATTTTTGTGTGAATGAGAAGGAAGAATTACTTATGCCAAAATTAGAAAACAAAAAACAAGTGCTTAAATAATAATCTCTGAACTTCATCATCAACATTCATCCAACGACAATAACAATAAAAATATTAATAACGAGATCTTACGGTGAAAACTGAGAAGGATTCGTAAGAAAAATATCGTTTACAAAAAAGACAGATAAATAACACCAAGAAGGAGAAAATATGAGAATTGAAACAAAGAAGACAAAAATGTCGGCAAGGAAAAGCGGGACGAGAAATAGAAGGTGGGGAGTGGAAACGAAAGTTTTAAAACCGGCTTTGATTTGATTCTCGCGACACTGCGCGAGCTCCTTTTCGTGGAGTATCCGCGGAGGATTGCGTGGCCGGCGGTGTATTTAAAGTTATAAGAACCAATTTAAAAATCGCACTGCAGAGATACCGGTTCACCCTGGGGAGAACGATTGCTATACGTACGTATATACAGCCATCTACCATATATATTGTAGCTGTAGTATTTTCTTTCCTTTTCTGTTCTTCCTTGGAAGCTTTTTCCCGCTCCCTCCTCATCGCAGCCTCCGGAGTTTCGGTAGAAAGGAAGAAGTACGCGAACAAAGTTGGATCCCCGGAATCTTAGTTAAAAGAAGCAATTACAGAGAGCCCAGATGCGAGAGAAGGAAAAGGAGAGAGAGGAAAGAGTACAAGCAAGGAGATACGAGACAGCCGATAAGGAAAACTGATCGTCTCATCTTTTCGAGATTCTTCGCATCTCTCCCTCTTCCTTCCTCTCTCTCTCTCTCTCTCACTCTCGTCCTTCTGCGTTCTATCTTTTGTCTTCAGGCTGTTCTTAATTTTTCTTTTTTTTAGATAAATGCATCTTCGACGTAAAATATTGAAGGGAGAGGTAGGGAGTGTCATTAATAAAAAATATATAAAAAACCAACATAACACTTGATATCGATTATTTGACAATTTTCCTAAAAGTCATAAGAAAATGATTTTCTTTTGGTGTTTCGTGTTTTGTTTTGGAATGATATTCATTGCTCACAGCCTTATATTTAGAACAAATACGTAATTGTACGATCGCTTTCCCAGCATTGACATTAATACCTCACTGTTTCTTGGAAATTGATATATTTACGTTGACGTTGACGTATCGTTGCTAAAACGACGAAATTACGCGAGGATCATAATTATCGAGATGAAAAAGATTTTCACTCGTTCGTCAAAACGCGCGCGTGTCATTCTCATACGTGCACACATAGGAAAAGAAGAGAAACAGCGAAAACTGTTTGCTTTTTCGTGATCCCGCAATGAGAAAAAGAATGTTTATATAGTAGCGAAAAACTTGAAATTCTCGAATTTCGCGTATCTTCAAAATTCTTCATCTAGACGAATTTCGTTCTGTGTAACCGTAGCACAAGGTTCGTCATCAGCACCTAAAGCATATATATAGAGAGTTTCGCCAGGACCGTTGGTATTTCGTGTGCTCGTGAGAAGGCTGTTCGTAAGAGGGGGTTGTTCATAGTGAGGGAGCGTGTTTGCAGATCCTCTATCGGGGGTGCTTCAGCTCCCAGAATCCCCCGGCAGTAGAAGGAGCTCTGTATAACCAACCACCTCGAACTCCAACGACGACGAGGACGACGACGACGACGACGACGACGACGACGACGACGAGAGAACACCCCCAAGCCCGTGATGGTTAAGGGATGAGGAAGGAGGGGAGGGGTTTGCGGAGCGTATAGAGAGGCAGAGAGCAGAGCAGAACAGAGAAGCGGCAGGCGGCGCGAGGCAGATAAGAGAATTGCACTGTCAAGCCGGAATGATATATTTGACCAACATTTCCATATAACCCCCAACCCCCACCCCCTTGCTTTGGTAGACAGCGCTTTCTCCCTCGTTCTCTCTCTCTCTCCCTCTCTCTCGCTCTTTCTCGTTTCTATCCCTTCGCCATCGCCGACCGAATGGTTTTCTTCTTCTTCTTCTTTGCTTTCCTCATTCGCATTCGTTCCTGCGAAACGAGAAAGGAAAGGAGAGAGGAAAAAGAAGAAAAAACACTTCTCGAAGAGTGAAACACTCGCCAGTGGGCTTTTAACAAAAAAAAGAGAAAATAGACAGCGGAGAGCGAGACAGAGAGAGAAAGGTCGAGGGAGATGTACGGCGATATTATCTCTCTTCCATACCAGGAGTAAAACCATATATACATGGTTGTGTGTTGGTGAGAGTGGAGGAACGAACGTGCCAGAGTTTCGAACGCCCATGAGAATGGGGCACGTCACATATAGCGAGAGAGACGGAGAAAGGAGACGTGTATAACCCCCGTCGAGCTCCGCGTGTGTTAATTTGAATCGAGAGAGATTACGCGGAGACTCCCTGTCGCGAGCAGCCATTTTGTATCAAAATGTCGATAAAGGAAGTCTCTTGCGGCGTGGCACGTTGCGAGCCAGGAGGTTGGATCGGTCAGCTATAAACGTGTGCCCGAATATGAGGAATAGCGAAAGGCAAGAGGCACGAATTTTCGTCTACTCTGGGCCTTCCAGATTCTCATCTCGAGCCCTTTTACAATTTTGTTTGTTTGTTTGTTTTCTTTTTTTTTAACACTCCTGTCTCTTTTTACGACAAAAATATTATTTTTCCAATCTCTGTTCACGGTTTTAATTATTGGCAAAATACTGCGCGTCGAATCGCGCGTATACCATCCATCCTTGTTTTCTCTCGTGTGACATTTTCAAATTTCACAAAAACATTCAAATTCTGATAGAATTTTCCACGTTTGACGAAGTGATGTAAGGCTCGCAGCGCACCTTCGCACTTTTTCGCTCGATACCCAACGTCGCAAAAGTTTTCGCAGGCGTAATTTTGCTTTTGCAAACGTAAAATTTACCGAGACTGAGCGCAATTCATTTTACCCAATATATATTCAAATCGATTTTAAATCGCTCGTTTTAGTTCGTCTCGTATCTTACCGACGTTACGTTCGCGACGGTACCATTCAGCGACGTTGGGGTCTCGACTCGATATTTCATTCGCTTCTTCGCGCAAAAATGAAAAACAACAACAATAACAATACAACACGATTTAATAAACTATCGAACATAAAGTCGGTCGTGTACCAAACACGCGAAGAGTCTTCGAGCGACAGGGTCGTTGCCTCGGCATAGATTCGAGGGCACGGTATCGCGCGATCAAGATTTCTATTTGACATGCTATCTCCGGATAGATTGCGTTTCCATCTCTCTCGATTTCTCTCTCGTCATAAACGCGGACATATCGATGTCGGATGGGCCGACTTTTTGGGAGGAAAACACGAGAGACAGCAGGATATGCATTCGGTCAGCATTTCACATATATCAATATACATACATACATACATACATATATACATACATAGATATATATATATATAGGTATAAATGAAGGATAACCAAAACGCGAGTCAGGGTGGTGAGAGAAACGACGGACGTACCGCGAAAACGTCAGTCATAATAGCACGGGCAATCAAATGCTCACCGGATCGTAACGGGCCAGGGGGTGGAGGAGGAGGATGAGAAGAAGGTGGAGGAGGAGGGGAGGGGCGAGGAGTGCTGAGGGGATGAAAGAGACAAGGGGGTGAGTTTCACTATAGAGCCGCTGCTCTTCTCGCTATATTTGTCCGGCTGCGGAAGACGAACGGACGCGCGCGACCCCCGATGTGCATCTCGTTGAATCGACGCTATGTGTTATGCCATCAGTTCGAGTCCTGCTGTTTCTGCCCTGGTGTTTCTCTGTCTCTCTCGTTCTCGTTATGATAATGTGAAGAGAGAGACAGAGAGAGAGAGAGAGTGAGAGAGAGAGAGAGAGAGAGAGAGATGGACAATGGAGCAGTGTTCTGTGTTTTGCTATTATAGTCGCGGTGAGGAGAACTCCGAGTCGTTGTCGTCCGGACGCTCGACCGGCCGTCCACCAATTGTTTGATGCACGGCCGATTAAACGATCATTGTACGACCTCGCGATATATCGTCGCGCTTGCACTATTTCCTCTCTCTCTCTCTCGCACGCGCCCGCGTGCTCTGTGTTTCGGGCCCGCAGGGAATATTGTTTCGGTACGAGCATGAGGAGAAAGAGAGAGGTAGCGTGGGTGAAAGGGGTGGATGGGAGGGAGAGGGGGTGGTGGTCTCGCGTTTCCGTCGTTACATCGGTCGACGTTCACTATAGCGGACTCTCTGCCACGAGCGCTTCCGCAACGTATCATCTGCACCGGAGAACCTGTGCACGCTGCCGGAGAATTGACGCGTTTCTGCCAGGTCGAATATTTTTTATGTTCGAACGCGATAGTTCGATCGTGTAACGTTATTTCCAATTTTTTTTTCAGCTGTATGCAAAATCGTTTAACCGTGAACAATTCTTGCATTATATATTTATTGTTTGTTCTCGTTAATGAATTTTGATTATTTTGAAATAACGTTTTAGTATATTTTATCGTTATAATAAATATTTAATTATTCATCATTGATGCACACGATTTAATAATTTTTTATGAAAAGTTAAAACGATTTTTCATTCGAATATTTTCTATTCCCGATCGTACTTAATTCTTTTTTCTTTTCCTTTATCCTTTCATACACACAAACACACGCATACACATATATATATATATAATGACGAGAAAACTATCCGACGTACACGAAAAATGTTTTAGGAAAATAACGAAAAATCGCGATGGACAGACTCTCCCCCAAATGCACTCACGAAACTGGTCAAGCTCGGCAAGCCTCGAGAGAGCCTTTCCGGTCAGCGTCACCTTTACGGTTCGCGAATCGCATCGATGCTGGAGAAACGCTTGTTTGCGGTTTTTCCTTTCCTTCAACCCTTCCAAGCCGACAGACGGGAAAGTAGGATTTTCTATTTTCATACTTTTACCCCTTTTTTTCGAGAACGATCTTTTATTCCAACCGTTGAAATTCTCGCGAGAGAAAGTTTTTCCATTATTCACGCTCCTTTTTTTCACGCATAGTAATAGTAAAAGAAAGAAGTCTCTTACCGACGCAGCTACTGTATATTTGGCTGAGAGAGAATGTCTGTTACTCACCTGAAACAGGAAAGAATATAAATTCATTAGATTGAGCTCGTATATCACTGGATGCAATTATTTAACGATATATAAATAAATATACACGATGAGTATTTTATTTATATTATTTTGCAACGTATTAAGTAGCAAAATATCGTGCGCCACGACCTGGCCGATTTACATTGGAATGCTCTATTTACACTGGAACAATAGTTGAGTGATATTCATAGTAATGGTTGTATGCCCCTTCCCCCCTTCGCCTGACCACTTCACGAAGAAACGTCCAGACCAGTCGAGAGCGTTAGCAAAAGCAGACGGTTTTGATCGTTTTTGAAATTTTGGAAAAGAAACTCTTTTCGGTGAATAATCGATGGAGTGAATTATACAGGTACGTGAGCACGATGTGTAAGATGGCGAGTGTGTGTGACAACTGTGACACGGATGAGCGGAACCACGGAAAATTATCATACGCTTTCCAACAGCTGACAGTCCGTCCGTCGCGACTGCCAAATGCTAAGGGTATCGATAGATCGCGAAATATTTTGGGTAGTGAAGGATTGTAATGCGAATAATGTACGATCTATGTTTTCCACGCGTCCAAACAAATAAATTTACGATTCTTGAATTTAGGACATTTTTGCATTTCTCGTGTTTAAGGATTTTTTAAAATCTTTAATTTTTGTATTTTGTTGCGAATTTATCGCGAGTTACGAGCAATATGAAAACTGGTCTGCCGCCCTCTCTCTCTCTTTCTCTTTCTCTCGTTCTCTTTGTCATTTCATTCACTCAGGCAAAAAATAACGAAAAAGAGGGATGAAGCGTTTGAGAAAGAAGAACGAAGCGTACATAAGATGAGCTCACGAGTTCCGCTTCTCTCGCGATACCACGAAACGATATCTGCAGTACGTTCTGTCTTTACAATTATCGAATATATAAACAATACGCATAAAACACGAAAATCGCCAATTTCGCGTGTCCGTAGAAGTAAATTCTGCATTAAAATCAATAAATATAGATGAATATATATTTTTTAATTCTTCCTTTTAAATTTCATATTAATTTATTTTTCTGGTATCCGTTGAAAGGACCCAAAAAAATTCGATTTACTTGAATCTCCAAGCAGACGATATTTTAAGAATCTCGGGAAAGATAATGGAATTAAAAAAATAAAATTTCACACGTGAGCCGAAGAAAAGATTGCGAATGAAATGTGTATTCAATATCGGGGGTCAATAGCATCGAGAGAAAAAGAATACTGGAAGGCTCTTCGAGATATATTTCGAACAAGTTCGTTAGTCTCGGAATTTTTCTTTTTTACCCGTTCAAGAGACAGAAAAAAGAAACGCGGGACAAAAAATGAGCCTACTCCGAGCAGAAACGTCCGGTGTCTCTGCTCGTGTATAGGAGAAAAAGAGAGAAAAAAATACACGTTGAAAAAAATAAATGATATCCTGCAAGAGGAGGAAGAAGAACACTCGGAGATTTCGAGAGATCGAAACTCGTCTCTCTCTCTCTCTCTCTCTCTCTCATTTTCTCATCCCATGCAGCTAAACCTACAGCCGGGCGATGTTTGTGAAATCGAGAGAAGATCCGCGCACCTCTTCTCGTACTCGGGAATCGCAAAGACGCGTCGCGGTATCGGGTTGCAGACGTGATATCGCCTTCTTCGACGTGCCATCTCTTCGAGAGATATAGATATATGCACGTTCTCTACGCATCGAATGTTCGAGGAATGAAAGAGAAAAGAGGCGCGTGAAATGTTTATCCTGCGAGGACGGGACAATCCTCAGGAGATCGAAAAAGCTACAATGTTTATATAAAAAATAAAATAAAATAAAAAAATCATTGATTTTACTTTTTGGCCAATGGATAAAAAGTTCAATTTTAAATCGATTAAATTATCATTCAAGATTCAAGATCTACATTTACGTCGAAACGATCTAAGTATACGCGAGTCAATCATGCGTAAATTAAAAAAAAATACATTAAAACGTAAAAGAAAAAAGGGGAAAAAATAAGACAAGAGAAGAAACTTCACCTGCGGTGAATTTATGCATCGTGGCTTTTCTTATCTCGGCGTAGCGATCGTGAATTTTCAACGATGCTGTTTGGTAAAATTAAGGCGCATCCCCGGAGTGTCGGTAATTAGTTATTCGTCGTATACATTTACACTCCTCGAGTGTTCGACGCCTGTCACGAGTGTTGTCTTTTTTCTCTCGTTTCTTCGTCTCTATCTCTCTTTCTCTCTCTCTCTATCGCAGTCTCCTTTCACGATCGCGAATCGTTGAATAATCATGAAGACACGCGCCGCGGAGTATCACGTCGAAACTGAATCAATTACGTGACCTTAAAATCTACACCCTGACATGTATATAAAATCGAAGAAGCGTATGAAACCGTACGTGTGTGGTTTGTGTCTTCGAACCAATAATGCGATAGATCGAAGAAAAAATAAGTCGAAGCAAAATCTTTCCATCGTCGAAAAAGCAATCACGTTGGAATTTGGTCGCGTGCTTTTTCGCGTATTTCTCGAGATCGGCGGCCCGGCTGCGAAAAATCGTATTACCGGTGGTATAAGGAATTTCTCTATTTCCTTTATCCCCCTTTTTCTCCATCGTTTCTAGCTATATATATATATGTATACATATACGTCTAAAATTTCCGCGTTGTTCCTTGTTCAATTCTCACGATTCCCCCCACGAAATAACATACAGTTGTATTATAGATGTAGGTGAGAACGATTTTAACGTCCTCGCGCTTTTTCGTTTACTCGCGAATTCCTCTCGTTCCCCGGATAATTGCGAGCCGCGGTCTCGACCAATCTCCGGAAAGCACGAAGCGATATGGATTTCGAAAAGCCCTGACGAGTGAGAACGAGGCTATTATCACAAATTGTTCTCAACAAAAACTCGATTCGTTTCAGAAATTGTTTTTGTTTTTAACTTTTTCGACACGTATATTTTATATGGGTATTTTTTTGCAAATGAAAGTAAACGTATGAAAGTAAAACGTAAAGTAAAAATATCAAATTTCTCTCGGTTTAGTAAAGATTGGTTGAATTTCTAATATAATTATAATTTTGCTTTCTATCGTCTTTTTGCATTCGTTGTTTGTAAGCCACGATATATTATTCAATTTTGTACTCAACTTTAAAAATCTGTCGCTATAAATATGCCCAAAATTCAATGATTTTCAAAATCCTTTTAGGAAGATATAAAAATTCGTAAACCGGAAGTTAGTACGGAATAAATATAACGCGGTAAAACTCGCCAATGAGAAAAAGAGGGAAGTGAACTGGAAAAATGGAGAGCGATGGAAAAGGGGAGAGCGAGGTACATGTATATCTATACAAGTTTATAAAATGTGGGAGTAGATAGATAGGAAAAGGTTTTCCGCTGGTATAGATACCAGCTAGAAAGCCTCCAGCCATACTCGAGCTCAGCACACCAGAGAACTCTCTCTCTCTCGCTCTCTCTTTCTCTCTCTTTCTCCCTACTTACGTAATTTTAAATTAAACTGTGACGTTTTCAAATTAACGTTTTTGCTTCATCCTCTCCTCATTCCCCATCGCTCTCTCGGTTCCTGGTACGTCTCTCCAGCTTTCTCTCGCTCACCTAGCCGTACATATACGTATAGCTCGCAAACCACCCTTTCTCGCGTTTCTGCACGATGCGCGCCGGTTCTCCCGGTGTTTCCAGAGAGGTTTGCTCTTTCTCTCTCTCTCTCTCTCTCTCTCTCTCTCTCTCTCTTTCTCGCGTTCGCTACTCTCGCTGTGCGCGAGGTAGAAACTTGCGATATTACCGGCGTCGGTGCCGAGAGGGCGTGCGAGGGAAAAGTGGTGAGGAGGTAGATAGGGTGGAGGGAGGGGGTTGGAAAAGGACGGGGGCTGGTTTGTAGCGGGTGGAAACGAGAAACTCGTGGCTCGCGTCGAGAGGGTGGAGCGTCAGAAGAGAGTGGGATGATGAGCGGGATGGGGAGAGAGAGAGAGAGAAAGAGAGAAAGAAGGATGAAAAGGGAGAGAGAGAGAGACAGACGACGAGTGAGGAGAGGTCGGAGGGAGGAGGTGGTTGAGGCTGCAATGCACGGGAGGGCTTTTTCGCAGGCGAGCGTAATTTAGGTACCAGGAAATTGGTTTTCTCCGACAATGAAATAGAAGAATGCGATGCGGAGCGAACTCGCGGCACGGGAGGCAACCGGGATGGGGGGGTTGAAAGAGGGTGGATGGGGTTGTCGTTCCACTGATGCTTCTCCTGCAAGTTGTGAAAGGTGCTCAGCGTGCAGCAGCAGCAGCAGCAGCAGCAGCAGTAGCAACACTAGCAGGGAAAAAGCTGCTGTAGAAACTAGAAATACCAGCAATGGGAGTGGCGAGGGAGAGCTGCGAACAAGGGGGGGGGAGGTAAAAAAGGGCCGACGGGGTGCACCACGCGCTCATGCACTTACCGTCATCCACCCGTCCGCGTTCTGGGTGCTCTTCATTATCAGGAAAATGGCATGGTGAATATAAACTTTTTTCCTCCCCCGAATTTCTCAACCCCTATACCACTTTTCATCCCTCTCGCACTTCGGGCCTATCATCTTCAACGGCACTTGGTACATTATATCCGGTGCTCGTTATACTCGTCTCTCGACTCGAACGAATTTTTTCGGCTACGCGACGTTCTCAGCCCCGGCGGCTAACGTGCCTGGATGATGCGTGGCAAATATTATACGCATTGTTCCTCGCGTTCTACGATGAATACTGTCACTCGGCCTCTTAGCGCAATATCTTTCATTTCTGACGTACGAGTTATTACGCACGGACCAAGAGAATATACATATATCGATATCTTTTTCTAATTTTACTGGTGAACAATTAGCGAAATTGGACGAAGAAATCGCGGAAAAGAGAGAATAAACGAAGAATATTTGAATACGTATAGGAACAAATTCCGAGCGAAGAGGGATTCGCGGTAAAAAACGTTAAAAATTATTTTTCCGACGATATAATTGATCGATCATCCAAATAATTCCAATTATCATAATTAAAAACAGAAATGACTTTTCTTTTTCAATAACGACCGAAAACTCCGAATCTCAATCTTCTGCAAAACTAATAATAAAAAAAACACACGAACACATTTTTAATTGGAAATTTTTCGTTTCTCTCCCTCGCCATTTGATTATGGGGTCGAGTCGAAAGTCATTAAAGTTTCGATGCTCGCTCCGAAACGAGCGAGTTTCCGGGAGTTCGGATAGGGAAAGAGAAGGAATTATCCTTCTTCCATACGAGATCCTCGCCCGTTTCAGGTTCATCGGGTAACTCCGGCGTCGAACACACGATTTATAATCTAGATTCGCAAGTGTACCGATGCAAGACCCCATAGCGGAGCGATCTCTGCACGCTACACACACACACACACACGCACACACACATTTATACACACACACAGTAGAAAGCCACAAGAGCATCAGCGCGCTGGTCTCGGATCGGCGATTTTGCGCCCTCTCCACGTTCCGCCATACACGTATAGGCAAAACCTCCGGGGAGGCAATTCTTTCGCTCTCTCATTCGTCGGCCTCGCTCCATCATCGGTAATTATACCAATCGCGATCGAATTATCTCTCTCTCTCTCTCTCTCTCTCTCTCTCTCTCTCTCTCTCTCTCTCTCTCCTTTACGATACAGTCGTTGAGCGCGCACAGGATGCGATATAGCTATAGTCACACACGTAATGCACACATATACGCAATATGGGTAATTTCTTTGTCCGGTCGGAGCGTATTAACTTGTGCAGCTCGAAAAGAAAGAACCGCGCGTAGGAGATAAAGACAGTTGAAAAAAAAATAGACCGAGATAAAAAAAATGGGAAAATTGGTGAGAGGGCGAGAGGAGGGGGGGGGGGGGGGAGGGAGGGGTGGAGGGAGAGAGAGAGAGAGAGAGAGAGAGAGAGAGAGAGAGAGAGAGAGAGAGAGAGAGAGAGAGAGAGAGAGAGAGAGAGAGGGAAAGGATAGGGCTAAGCAGTACCGCGGTAATTGTTCGGTCGTCGTGCTTGAATAAAATACAAGCTACCTGCGCCTGTATTCGACTGTGAGTACCGGTACCGTACGTCCGTTCGTTCGTTTTCTCGTCCTTCCGTCCTTAGGCCTGTCAAGCTACCCGCGCTCGTCTGTCCGTCACTCTGACGTGGGAAGACACCACGTGCTGCCCGATCCAACTCCATCTCCCTCTTTTACTCTCTTCTATATATATATATATATATATATATATATATATACAAACCTATGTATACATATCGTACGATGTATTTGTGTCCGGTATAACGGCAATAGAATCGGTATAGAAGGAACGAGCATGACTACCGAAAGGTAGTTACGACGATTGTTCGCTAAACTCACGAAGTCATGCGAGGCAAGCCAACCTTGTTTACGTATATAAAATCGCCCATGTGCGGCCCGAACGGAGTTGCGGGCCTTCGCACGTAAATATATATATATATATATATATACGTACGAATTTATATGCATATATATAAATGTGCATATGTACACATATGTGTGGAATATTCTCTCCCTCGACGATCAATTTCACAGTCATGCAATCATAATCAAGCAGCGCGAGAGAGGCGAGGAATAATAGTTTTCTCGTGGGTGAACACATCACGCAGGACACGAGAGACATATCGCGAATTGTGCATACGTATAAACGCCAATGCCAGGGGAATTCTCGCAGCTATATTTTATAAATATATATTCATATGCAGGCGCGCGAAGAATTCTCCGACTATGATTTTTCGTCGTTTTATGGAGATTCCCGTCATCGTTTCGACCATTCCGCCATCGAGAATAGTTTTCTTTTTTTGACTTTTAATCATTTTTTGTACATAATTTAACGAGATCCAAATTGGAACGGTCGTTCGTGTGGAAAAATTCGAATCTTCAAAGCTTGACGCGTTAGTAATGAATCGTTGGTTAGTTAACAAAAAATATATATAATAATATTCGTGTTGATAAAATGGTTCTTGAAAAAAAAACTGAAACAGAATTTTTATTAATAAAGGGAGTACGATTCTTACTACAAAATGAGAAGGAGCTAGACATAATTTTCGTCTTCCTGGGACGATTACGACCATCTGCCGCGACGATTTATCCACTTGTGAAAGTTTCGCGTGCAGACGAAATTCGAACGGCGAATAATTGTTGCGAAGGAGAGACGGAGGCCCGATTTATTTTATCCCGCTGATTTCCAATCGTAACCGAAGCCACAAGCATGGACGAGTTGGGAAAGGGGAAGAGGAAGAGAGACGACACGAAAGTCAAAATATGTCAATGGCCCGAGTTTGCGGTAAACCGCATGATAAACCGGAGTGTCCGGCCTTCGGGGAGGAAGTCACAGAGAGGGTGATGCACGGAGGGCTAGCACGCACGTGAAAAAATAGGTTTTTTTCTGTTTTTTTTTATTCAGTCTCCCATACATAACGACCATTTGAGTCATTCGAGCGAGGTGACGTGTCGACAAGACTAACCATGTCGTCACGACTCTCGACTTTCTATCCGGTAGATTTTTATTTCGATAAATAGACGGAGTGAAAAATATTTTTTTAATAACAATGTTGATTTATTTATAATACGATAACTGTGAATTACGATTGCAATTATAATTTTCAAGGGAATTGTGATTTTGCAAGAATTGTGAAATAAATTAGCGTTCCAGTACCTGTGGAATGGGAACAGCGAAACGTTCCAGGCTGATTGAATCACGAAAGTAATAATAGAAGATGGGTCTACAGTCGAGATTACTCGGAGATTCACGCGAAGATCCGTGCGATTCCATTGAACAGCGAGAGTGTGTATCCTCCGGTCTATCACCTCTCGCCTCTCCTCATTCGCGATATATATACGGTGTGACAAGCTTTCTCGCCGAACGACGAGGAATCCTTTGGTCGAGGACAACCAATCCCTCGCATATATACCGTGCCTATCTCGAGTGCTAATGCATCGTACAATAGATCAATTACATACATTAGGCAGCTTTTCGATATCTCGTTTCTCTGCGTCACTTTATCTCCGTTACACACCACTGTTCTCCTCGTGTATACGGGACAGTAAAACGAGACGATGAAAACGAAGAAGGACGTGACAAAAAGAAATTTGTGATAATTAAAAATCGAAAATGCTAATCCGACAATTGAAAAATATTCGCTATAAAATCAATTTTTATTCTATTTTTCATATCTCAGATAATGTTATTTATATAAACAATTTTGGAGAAACGTGAAATTGAACAAAAAACAATTTGTGCGATTCTTAGGAAATATTAAAACAAAATTGATAAAAGACTTTTTTGATTTTCCTTTAATTACCCTTTTTGATCCAAAGACATTAATTCATCCGAATTCGTATAAAGGATTGTGAATGGGACAGAGAGAATTCAGTGGCTTTGGTCTGCGAATTTCATTGATTGTTTGCAGAGATCTGCTCCCCCCTGCCCCTTCCCTGTTTATCGTTCCTCCTTAGCCACGAGATGAAACATACCCATCCCGCCCACTTGCGTATACTGAATGGTGTACCTGCCAGACAGCAGCCAGCCCTTTTATCTCTCATTCTCCCTCTCTTTTAACACACGCCCGCTCTATACCGCGTTATATACCTACCCCCTCTTGCGCGCGCGCGCGCGCCCGCGAGAGGACGACGATGAATGGAATCTCTAAATTATTGCCACTATCGCTCTTCTCGCTGCTTGCCGTAAGAGAAGAGAGAGAGAGAGGGAAAGAGAGTGAGAGTCTTGACCTAGGTTTTTGAATGCCTGTGCACGCTCGCACCCCCTCCTGGCACACGGAGAGAACATCTCGTGTGTCGTTTCTCTCCCCTGACTTCTTGACGTTCGGCCAGTAGGCCAAACCACCGACTTGTATATATAACGTAGTTGGAAAGTTTTCTGGCAAGAATGTTCAACACTTTACCCCTCTATCGAACCTTTCGAAATTTTTAAACATTTATCTATTTCCAACGTTTCCACCCTAATTTCTCATTTTGTTCGTAATGTATTCATCGAAATTGAATAGTTTTATGTTTTTGTTAAGGTTGAATATAAATTTGAAATTAAAAAAATTTAATTTTAAAATAGATAATGCATATTGCACTTTAGTAGTATACACGATGCACATTGTCGGATATTTTTTCCGGTGGAAGTAACATCATCCTGTTCGTTCTATAGAATATTTACCATGCAGAAAAATTTCGATCGGGGATAAGAGAATTTACAAATTTTCTGTACCTCGCTCTCTCTCGCTGTACGCTGCTCCACCATTTTGTCCATGACGATGTTCATGCACTTTTCACTCCACCTCGCGGATCGAGAGACCGAGAGAGAGAGGGAGAGAGAGGGAAAAGTAAAGAAAGAAAAAATTCTCCCATATCCCGCAGCATACGTGAGCTCTGAGACGTCTCAAGTAAATGCAAGGGGAGGTTCTCGAGACCCTCTCGCATGGCGCTGCCATCAACCTCCCTATGGTTCCCTATGGCGCATGATCGCCCAGGCCAAAAGGCATGTAGAGGTAGAGTACACGTTATAGATATCAACGTATACACGCGCATGCATACAAGAGGAAAAAAGCGTGTTGCAAGAAAAGAGAGTCCAGAGGAGAATCGGGCGCTCCTCGAGAACGTGCGGCTATCGTAAGTTAGGGTGATGGCGGAGCGAGAAGATTAGCCAGCATGTGTGTGCGCGCGGGCGCGTGCTCTCTCTCTCTCGGACATAAAGTTCCAGACTTACGACGCAAGATCCTCGATAGGTCCTCTCTCGCATGCGCGCGCGCGCACGCGCGCGAACGAACGGGCGGTGGGCATGAAAGCATTAAAAAAAACGAAAAAAAACAGAAAAAAAACCACGAGGAAAAAAAGGAACGTACGAGCGCAAGTTCGCGTACGACAGCCATACTTGTATACGTACTCGAGTGCGTATTATGCCGCGGTGTACGCGTCTATATATGTGTCTGTGTGTTATACGCTCGAGTGCAAGCGGTGTGAGGCGAGAAAGGAATTGAAAGAAGATATAAAAAACAACGAAGCTATATCGTCGATGTACGGATGCATGCCAAGATTTTCTTTTTCATTTTCGTTTCGTAGTAAAAAAAAACGAAAAAAAAACAACAACAAGAAGGGGAAAAAAGCAAACGTCGTTTTTTTGCATTTGCTCCACGAAAACGCGATGGAAGGGTTCTCGCTCGCACCTTCATCGAGGAGATATCTCGCCTCTACTTATTCGTTGCAACCATTACTCGGTCGCATGCGCGCTCATCGAGGATGAACCCCCGCGGCGACCAACCTGTCTTACCAACACCGTGCCCCTCTCGTCAGAGGGTGCCACCATCCTCGCGATATCTTTCTCTCTTCTACCTCCCCCCCCCCCCCCGCCCCCGATCCCCCGGACCACCTCTCTACCTCCCCCTCCTCGTGCACCGCGTCCTCTCTCTCTACCCCCTGCCGCTCTTTTCTCATCGTGTGGCGAAGCTCGGATAACCGATATTGGCTCGAGTAACGCGATTTTACAGCATGGAAAATCCATTACGGCGAAGACGAAATCCGGCGAGAGAGAAAAGTGGAAAGAAAAACGTTATTTTTTTGTCTTTTATCGACGAAACCTTTTAATAATAAACTTGGCTTCACGGCGACGATGCAATATTCAATGAAAAGTTACGGACGACGAGAAGAAAGACTGTCGATTCGTTGCAACAATAATTTGGTTATCGTTGATTACAACTTTGAATTTTGTGCAAGTTGTAACAAATTTTCGACACGCCATTTTGGGTGGTTAACGATTTTTCTAAATCTAAATTATATCGTGATCCGTCGATGAGAATTTTCAAGTAGTAAAAGAAAAGGGGGGTGGGGGAATTAATGATCATTGTTTTCATCCCTGTATAACGAATTCATCGATACTTTGACATTTTTAAGAATATCGGGAGAAAATTAACGTCGCGTGAAAATATATCGGCATCCCCGCAGATAATGATGGAGTGTGTTTACACCGAGACCCGATCGTCGCACGGGGGCGGCGAGAGAGCTAAGGCTGGAGAGAGAGAGAGACAGAGAAGGAGAGGGAGAGAGAGAGAGAGAGGCCGACAGACAGATAGACGATGATGATTTTCTCGTTCGTCTCACGAGAGAACATAGCAGTATTTTTTTGTCCTTTTTTAAGCCTCGTTCTCCGTGTCTGATCTCTCTCACTTTAGCTTGCGGGGGTGGCGGCATCTACGCGGGAAGTCTCGGGAGAAAAAAAAGAAGCGCTCGCGCAGGGGTATCAACGAGAAGGGAGCATCCCATACGACTTCTTTTCTCATGTAAATACGATGTAGCCGCGTGTTAAGGCAACTGACCATCCCCCCTTCTGATCCTCTCTTCTTACTTGTCTCGCCCGCCATTTTTTTACCCCTTTATACGCAGACACACATGTGGCACAATGTTCGAGGACCCCCTTCGCGCATTTGCCGCTAGCACTCCGAATCTACGAGCTTTGGACACGAAGAAGAGGATGAAAAGAGAGAGAGAGAGAGACAGTATAGAGACAAAAATAAATGTAAATGAGGGAGAAAGACAGACAGGGCTTATTGTATATACGTGCTATACGACTCGCATCCCGGCCACGTTGATCCGTGGCGAACATTATCACTGATACCTGAGTCGCGAGTCTGTAGTGGTCAGAAACTTCCTGACCACTATGCACTTGGATATTCTTCTCGTTGCATCCCATAAGGACGAGTGTAAGAGAGGGAGAGAGACAAAGAGAGAGGGAGAGAGAAGAGCACGCGCGCGGAGGTGGAATATGTACTCTTTTCTCTGTGGGCTCTCTCGCGCGCGCATCGCAGCACACTCTTGACCGTAAAATATATCAGCCGGCTGTGTGACTTCTTGGACCAGCCACAAATCAACCCGACCCCCCGTAGCTACGTACACCCGCAGTGTGGGTGTATCACCTTATACGAGATATAAAAGAGAGAGTGTGAGAGAGGGAGAGAGCGTCGACGATCACGATTCTCGAGAGCACACGTGAGCATAACACGAGATTCGACTCTCTTCCGTCGATTCGGGTGTTTGCGTCATCGAATTAGTCGCGGAAAACGATCAAATAGTGATCATTCGAATCAAATATATGAATATTTATCCGTCGAACAACCATTTTAATAAATTCGACGTGATTAGTTTTTTTTTTTTTGATAATTGAAAAGAGAAATCATTATTGTAAATTATTCGGTGGTATTGAAAACAGAAATTAATCATTGTTCGTTTGCAATAATAATTATCTTGTCATTTTCGATTGCTTCGGTATTAATTCAAATAATTTACGATTTTATTATATTCATTGGTAATAACACTTTGCTCATAGCATTCTTCGAAAACGAAAAACATTTGAAATCATAATTTGAAATGATTTTATTTTTTATTCGAATGGTTTTCACCCCTGATAAAAGTTATACCTCGATTTTCTACGTTATTTTTACCCTAGGGGCGATGAATAATGCTATTAATGAGGTTCGTTCGTGTGAAAGAGAAGACGAAGAGACTCTACGACCTGGAGTTATCCCTGAAGATCCTCTCTCTCTCTATCTCTATCTCTGTCTCTCTCGTTCTTTCTCTCTCAATCTTTCTGCCCACTGCAGCTCTTTTGAGACCAAGCTCTCGGACCTTTTGTTGTCCCGCCGTTGAACGAAAGAGACACTCCTTCCACCTCTCTCCTTCTAGGTCTTGATGCGAGAGTGAAGTGAGTGCGAGAGGCGAGGAAATAATGCCTGATGGAATGTGACCCATGCACCTCTTTCTCATATCTCTCGCTGCGTAGAGGACCATCGTTGCACACTTACCAAGGTGTAAGAAGAGAGACGATTTCGACTCCGACACTTTCGTGCTCCTCGTGAGAGCCGTACACAATTGGACTCACGAATCTATCAACTCGACCTTTTTTCAAACGGATCTTAATGATCTTCGAGAAATTATCCAATAACGAAAAGATCGATAATGTTCCGATGAAAAATCATCGATAGTAATTTGATGATAAAACGAATTATTAATAGTTGTTTGAGATACGAGTATCTTTCTCAAATTGTATGCCATGACTTTTCCATTTAACGACGATGAATTATTTTTCCATTGTTATTTTGAATAAAATATACATCGATCCTGTAATAATTCTGAATGACGAAAAGTGACTTTGTCGTGTCTGTAAAATGTTCGTTCATTCCCGAAGAACGAAGAAATCAGCAGTTCGTCAAACTTTTAACTATTTCTAAGCTTTTTCTACTTTGATGCAACTTTTGCCAGGGTTCGCAATATTTTCTCGTCTCCTTCGTATCCTCGCGAGTTCTCGCTCGATGGGCCATGGAATGTTTCGACCGGTAGCGCGAGCGCGGGAGAGAAAATCGCGGCGACCAGAACCATTATAATGATTCGAATCTACAGTGAAAGAGAGAGAGAGAGAGAGAGAGAGAGAGAGAGACGAGGAAAGAAGAAGAAGAGGAAGAAGGGAGGAGGTTGACCAGAAGGAGCACAAACCTCGAAAGAGAGACGACAACGACGAAGAGAAGTCCAAGGCGGAGAAGAGAAGCAGGCGTGCCAACGGAGTTCTCCGCTCTCGCTACCTCTCTCGTTATTAATATCAAATAACGAGATGCTCCAGCGCGCCGAAGGCATGCGTGCTATGGTATTCTTTATTAACGATGCGCTTACCGTTCCCAGGATCCGCGTCTCGTCGCTTAACAAAAAATCCACGGGATCGCGAGCGAGTGTGTGTGTGTGTGTGAGAGAGAGAGAGAGAGGAGGTAGAGAACGGAAGAGCGAGCAAAAGGAGTGGCCACAGGTTTCGGACCAGAAGGATGCAAGCAGCGCAAACAAAAAGGGAACTGTGCACGATACCAGGATGCCAAAGAACCGCATCTTTTCTTCATATTATATACCAATTTCTTTCTTCTTTCTTCATTTCATTCTCAAATTGCGATACTGATATAAAAATTGCGATATACGAGCCGGCAGAAAGAAAGATATATTTTCGACTCTGTCGCCATGAAGATTATTCGATTTTATCGGAATTTTTGGAATTTCTTCATTTTTTCATTTCGTAGAAATTCTTCGATTAATCGATAATAATCATAATTATTATTAATTATGACAAAATTGAAACGGCACGTTAAATCCGAATGGCCGAGGTCGAAAAATTACCAAATAAGTATACGCGTTTCAGACTCTGATTCCGATTTCGCGGAATCGTGATTCATCCTTCGGATACAAGATTTTATAAAAAAAAGCTAAAAAAAAATCGTCTCTTTCCATGAACGATACATACGCCGACGACCTTGACTGTTGGACTCCCCGGGTCCGGAATCCTTTTGTTCGTTCGTACGGACAAGCGTGCAAAAATGCCGAAACGATTTTTCTTCGTTTTCTTTTTTCTCTCATTTCTTGTTTCATCCACCCACGCTCGGCGTGTATTCACTAATAGAGCGCGGAATCTTTCACGCGAAAGCGGTATCGCATATACGTCTCGAGGGGATTTATTATTAATACACCGGTATATTAGAGACGCAAGGATCGCCGAAAGGAGAGAGAAAGAGAGAGAGAGAAGAGCTCTCTCTCTCTCTCTCTTGCAAAAGGTTTCATGCGACGAATCCATGCATTATGTCTTTGCTCTCGTTGCCGACGTGAAGACATTTTTCTTTCACATATACATACACACATACGCAGATACCTATATGTGTGCTATATAGGTAACAGTACGAAGTACGAGAAGCAAATATGTCGTGAATAAAAAGAGAATGCAAAGACATGCAAAGAGAGAGAGAGAGAGACAGCGAAAAAAAAGAGAATATCGAGGCAAACGTTATTTTTATCCTTTGGTTTATATCCAAACGAGGGAGGAGAAGGAAATTCAGACGGCGAGAGAAAGAGACAGAGATAGAGAGTGAGAGAGATAGAAAGCGCCGGCGTTTAACGAATGTGGATATAATTGCACGCGATCCTAATGGTTATTGATGAGACTCGTTATTTCCCGGGTTGCATACCGTACGAGAGTCCCGCGATGGATACAGATATGGTTTAAGTCGATCTCCTATACATATATATATATATATATATCTATATGTATATATAGCTATATAGTAGAATGCGAGACTGAGGAAAAAGCGAGAGAAAATAATCTCTATGGCGTCGACGACGACGACGACGACGACGACGACGACGACGACGACGACGACGACGATGAGAACGAGAGACCTCTTTTGCTACATGCACGAGAGAGCGCGGAGAAGAGAGAGAGAGAGAGAAGGATTCCATGGCGCAAACGTTATGGAAGCGCGATGCTTTAGGAGCGATACTGTCCGACGGGCACCGACCCCCCGTTGCCAACGATGCACAACTTGATTCACCGTGTGTATGGGGAGGAGATACTCTCGTAACCCTCTCTCTCTCTCACTCTCTCTCTCTCTGTCGCCCTTTCTCTAGCGATCAGAGCACACTTTCTGCTGCGTTCATCCTCGAGTTTCTCTCTCTCTCTCGCTCCTTATAGCGATAGGATTTTTTCATTTCTTTATTATTTCCTTATTTTCTGCTTTTTCAAAGGCAGTTCATCGAACTTGGAGCGCAGGACTTTATTTCGTATTTTTTTCCGGGGAAATTGTAATATTAATTACCGCCGGATCGCAGTTTTTCATAACGCATTAATTTTTTATGTTTTATTTTAATTTTTATTAATTCGTACGAATTGGTTTAAACGAAAGAGATAAATAAAATAAAAGATTTATGTTTGTAGTTGGATTGTGATTTTTTCTTTTTCTTTTTTCCTTTCACGGTTTTTATCGTACGTCACGACGTTTCCCATGGGTCCACTTTGTTCATGCGAGATTGGAAGCGCAGCTTTTATGGCAAAAGTGAACGATGCGTGCGCGACGTCTCGTATAAGATCGTGAGATCTTATACCAGAGACGTCCCCTCGTCCAATACCGGGCACACACCTGTTATTATATCGCTTCGAGTCAAAGCAAAAGTAGAGACTTCCCGGTGAGCGGAGACATCTCTCTCGCTCGCACCAACGGTAGATACGTTAAGGAGGAGACACTTCTTTGGGGCTGTTGCGGTGAGCGCACTTGTAAGCTGCGGTCACTCGACGACCAGGAGAACCAAGTCACTCGCGACGAAGTCTCCCGACACCGCAGAAGAGAGCATTGACGGTTGCAATGCGGTCGGTTCTCGAGTGCGGTACTTAGCGGGGAGGAGACAGCGGTATAAAGCATAAAGGCTCTCGTTGCTTCGTGCATATACCTACCCACACTTACACACACATGCGAGTTAAGAAAGAGGTAAACCACATCGGACGACAAAAAAGTTCTCGCTCTGTGCTGGGTGAGAAGCGTGGAAATTCGCGTGCGAAGACACGCCAATTTCTCGTGAACGATCACACCGATGAGGTGTTGGTAGAGAAATTTTCGTACCGGTTAATGTACGACGGTGGTGGTAGCGTCTTTGTGGTTTATGAAAGAAAAAACGAAAACGTATAAAAAAATATGACCGCAAACTTGCGCCCCCGACGTTTTTGCTCGTAACGACAGCGTTTAGCCTCATTGCGAGACGCGGCTCTGTCTTGAAAATAATGTTAAAAAATTTCTATAAAGGCAAAGCTTGTCGTTTAAATATTGCTATTAGAGTAAAACGAAAGGAGGGCTTGAAATTTTTCGATTATTTCATCGCAGCTGGAAGACACGAGTCGTCTGATCGCGGGGACAGAATCGAATTCTCTCTGAGTGCATATGCAACTTCGAAACGTCTAAATGTTCGATACCCGTGCATAGGCATGTTTAGCTCGCCTTTGATCGAAGTTGAGAACGGGAGAGGGAATGGGATCGAGATATAAAAAAGAAAACGTCTGAAAACAAAAAAAACAATATTGTCGTGTCTGCGACCTGTCGCGCAAAAATGGTCGGCGGGTATCGTCGAGAATCGCGACAGGCGCGCCGTTTCCTCTTTGGGAAATGCGTTCGCGTTTTTTTACTTTATACGTTTTGCTTTGAATTCTCTGCCGTCCAAGCGCAGTCATATCGTCGATATAAGCCGTTGCTCTCTTCCTTTTTTCACTCGTTTCTCGTTTTTTTGTCCATCTCCTCCCTTTGGTTTTCATCCCTCTCTCCCGGTGGTCGACGGTTCGACATGGCGCGCCCTCTGTGCCGTCGATCTCTTTCTCTCTCGTCGTATAATTGGGCTTAACGAAGTTTTCAGGCGCGCTTTTATGGAAAACGAATTCGAAAGTGAGGCGGGTGGGTCAGCCGAAATGGACATTTCGGCAAAGGGTACATGGGGAGGGAATGTGAAAGGGGTTGGGTTTGCGGATGGATTTGTGTTGAGTCTCTGACAGTGTAGGTTTCTCTTTCACGTGTGCGATCCGCGTCCAATCTTCCAATCGGAGTCAATTACCCGCTCACAATAGGACTACCCAACAGCTTCGGTTCTCTGTCTCCTCCAACCCCCACCCTCCCTCCCTTTTTTCTGTTTCCATTTCTCTCTTGCTTTGTGCACGGACGTGTGTACCGTCTATCTGTCCTTTTATTTCTTTCATTCCCTCCCCCTCCCCCCGCCCCTGTGCCTCGCCTCTTTCGTCCTCTAGGCGCGGTATCTCTTTCCCTAAATGTCAAGCCCGGAGGCGGTGGTGTCATT
The DNA here is from genome assembly GCA_964017225.1 of Netelia inedita. NCBI lineage: Eukaryota > Metazoa > Arthropoda > Insecta > Hymenoptera > Ichneumonidae > Netelia > Netelia inedita. The sequence goes on from OZ024921.1 coordinate 11,053,305, forward strand.
TCTACTACAAACAGGATTACGCAATCTAATTCACGAACTGACAAAAGGTCCGACAAAGAAAACCTTGCGTCGACGACGAGACGACGACGAAGTGCTACCTCCTATACGTTTTCTCTTTTACTCTCTCTATTTCTGTCTGTCTGTTTCTCTCTCTCTCTCTCTCTCTCTCTCTCTCTCTCTCTCAATCTCCTTATTTTCTCGATACAAAACGAGATGGGGTACGATAACAGAGAGTCAGATTAACCGACTCGGTATAATACTCGTTCCGTCGATCGCCTGTACCGAGTCAACACGAATCCTGTAAACCTCCCTCCCTCCTGTCCCGCACTTCGATCCACTTGCGTTAACGAAAATTTCGCGAATACAATCTGGCCACTCTCGTCTCGTTAGTCGTCCCGCAGTGATACCGTACGCTCGTAACAAAACGTGGATTTTACATTTTCACTTCCAGAATTTATTACCTTACTCAATTGCTTTACTGACAATTATTTCCGTGTTAAAAACTTGACACAAATAATCGTAAGAGTATCAATTATACGATTATACGAATAATTATTTTTCTCTATACATTCAACTTTAGTCGTGTTTATTTTCGCTTAATAAATGTACGATTTTATCGTGAAATACGAGAAATTTGATCGCGGCGTTACGAATTAGAGAAAAATTTAATTTAAAAATAATATATTGCTCGAAGAATAAAATAGTGATTGTTAAATGGAATTTGAATAAATGATACGTACGTGATCGATAACGCGTTTGGGGAATATCATCGAAGGGGTAGAGGTAGAATTCTATGTGGAGAAGAATCGAAGTGATGCAAGGGGGTTAATATTGCAACGTGCACTCACCGTTGTCTGTATATGGCTAGAAACACGATTCGCCCCTTTTCCATGGCGTATAGGACACGCATTACAAACTATTATACTTCCCCTCGTGTCTCGCCTTCGCTCACTCTTTCTCTCTCTCGCACACCAGGCAAGCTTATGCACGCGCACATCACGCAGTTACGTGACCCCAAGCCCGTCTGTGCATTAGCGGTCTCGTCGACTGTGCGCGCATCCATTATTTCGTTGCATAAAATCAGCCCCCGCGCGTGTGTATGTAAGTGCGTGCGCCTGAAAATCGTGAACGATGCCGAGTCAGTTTACACGATTGTAAGAATCAGTGAAATTATTTGCGTGGTAATCAACCTGCCTGGATTTCGAACAAATGTCACAGCTAATTTTCCCGGTGTAGAGTCCGCGTCTAGGGGATGTCGCGTGTTCGTCAAAAACATTGCGATACTTATTTGCGTTACTCGTGAGAGACGTAAAAGCGATTTAAAGTTTCAAGCGTTTGGAGTGCACATGGATTTTGTCCGATCATCTACAGAGTGAAATTGATAAAATTAAATATATCGCATCTTTTTTTTTGGAACGACAGCAACATTTCTAGAAATTTCGACGTTATACTCTAATAAAAACAAATTAAATTATTACCATATACGTATGATAATTATTTGATACGAAGCAATTGAATTGAATTAAATTTATTAGAATTATTATGAAATATAATTTCCTAATAATTCCTTTGAGTTTGGACAATCGATATTTCTCGAATGATTCGATGATTCAGTCGTCGGGAAATCTCGTTTACGACATACATATTTAAAATAACGCTTGGTAAGAAAAATGTTGAGGTTAAAATACAAGGCATCGGAAAGTTATTTTTACGTATACCGTAGATATATAGATGTATATTATATATAACGTAAACGATGCAAGATGCATCTTCATTGGATATCCATGATGTAAAGTGTATGTACACCGGACGTCGCATGTAACGTGAGTGCATTCATATAGTAAACACACCATCTATATATGATAGAGATATAGAGGTGAAAAGACACGAGTGCACACGACAACCCTGTCGGGATGCCTGTCGGCTGTCCCGTTATTTATGGAGGACGTTCGCGCACGAGTACTGCGGCAACAGTAGCATACAATTATATACATATATATACATATACATATACATATATATATATATATATATATATATATATATATATATATATATATATATATATATATATATATATACGTATGCATATAGACGAGAGAGACTCTTATTCGTAGTTTTTACTCATATTTCGCGGGGGATGGCACATCGGAGGACATCCGCGCGGGTTCGAGAAGGGCGGAAAAGGGTGTGGGCGCTCTCTCTCTCTCTCTCTCTCTGGAAAACTCCGAAAGCCTCGAGAGCGTTTGTATATATATATATATGTGTGTGTATGTGCATGTATATATATATGAGCGGGTGGAGTGTTTCGCCCGGCCAGCGACGGGCAACTGCTGCCCGGGATGAGAGAAAAGAGAGCTCTGCCCAGAGCAGATACCTGGCTAGAGTTGAAACACGCTGTGAAAGTAAAGTTGAACGTTATTTATGACGCTTTCTCCACCCCTACTGAGAGACAGAGAGAGAGAGAGAGAGAGGAAGAAGTTCCCTTTACGCCACCCTATCTCTCTCTCTATATATATATATCTATCTCTACCAATGGTATGGACTTTTCCAGCTGAAACTGGGAAATTGGGAAAAATGAAATTTTGCGGTCGTACTTCCGTTCTTGAAAATTGAGACCGTTGGAATTCTTATACCAACATCCATATAAAACAATAATACGATAAAAATATATTTTTGATAATTTAAATAAATATATTAAGATTAATGTTATTCGAAAGGATTTTGGCAGGAAATTAATTGGTACAAAAAAGATAATAAATTAAATGCGATAAAATTGCACATTATATGAGAAACATCGTTAAAGCTTTTACTTCGTTCTTTTTTTCTGTCTCCCACTGGTATCAGCTCTTGCCACATATGTATAGACTTTTGTATCTCCGCTTTCTCTCGATCTTCCCTCGTTTTTCACCATCATCCGTACAAAAGCTCCCCAAGATCTACAAGGCGGCGTACATATAGTGTCGAGGAGGGATGGGGTGGGGTAAAAAGCTCGAGTTTTACCGGTATACGAAACAAGAAGAGGTTCGAGGGGTGGTCCAGGTGCTCAGCGGACATTTAATCCCTTATCCCTTTAAACGTTGTGTATTATCCTCGTAAAAACTAATACAGGGTTCCGCTGGGAAGTGAAGAAAAAGAGATAGGTCGAGGAAAAAAAAGAAACTAAGCACACCTCCGGAGAGAAGAACACACCCTGGACTGCGCCTAAAGCTCATCCGTGCTTCGCGCTCCTCACCCCGGACAAATAAAAATCTTCCGTCTGAATTTCCAGAGCTCAATATTTATTGCCAAAAATAATTTAAAAAACCTAACAATTACGAATAATTTTTTGAATAATTTTACGCAATTCTGGGACTTTGTCGCAAATTATTATTTTCAATTCTGCTGAATTGTCGAACAAATAATTGATGTAAAAAGCAAATCTTTTCTGGAATATCTGGCGAGCCACGATTTTACGTTCGTCTCTTTAAAACCGTGTCCATGACCATTAAAGCTCGAACTTCGTTTCGCTATCTTCGAGAAAGATCGTCGCATATGCAACATTGTCGGAAATGTAATATTCGCGCGAGGTAAACGAAGAAAGGAGGCTTGGAAACGCTTGGACAGAAAGAGAGCGAGCGAACGAGAGAGAGAGAGAGAGAGAGAGAGAGATACGAAGTGCGCGAAGCTTTATACGATCAGCACGCGAGAATCGTACATTCGTATAGCCACTTTTACGATCACGAACGAGACATCGTAAAGTTTGCGGACAGTCCGAGAAGTCGACACCACAGGGCAAAATATTTTATTCGTCCGTGCGTTTGGGATTTTGTGCTGCGTTTGCAAATGCACGGGAGTGAGAGGGAGAAAGTGAGAGAAATAGAGAGGAAGAAAAGCTCGAGGGTTGTGACATTCGACCGAGAGATTCGATCATTCGGAGCGAATGGGTCAGAGATTTTATACAGCAATATGACGAACTGCTTTTTACTCGTTCCCTTTCTCAATGAAAGATCCCAAAGGAGAGAAGTTCTGGTCGTTTTGTCGCAGATTCTCGTCATTTCATTCGGCTACGAGTCGTATATGCATTTTGGTCTCATACAGCTACATCGAATAGCTACATACGCGTGTATACTACAAAGCGGTCTATACTATCTACTACAGGGACGAGTATACAGCTCTGTTTCTCGTATAAAACGGATCGGAGAGCGCGATAAACGCGCAATCAAACGGGAGAGCAAACGACGCAGTATCGTTTCGCAGAGTCTTTACGGCGAGCAGGAGATCGAGCAATAGCAGCGGCAGGCAGGCAGGCAGGCAGGCCGGAAGCAGCAGCAGCAGAAACATCAGAGTCACACAGAGTAGGTACGGTCGTGGCGGCACACTGTGTGCTTTTGCAAGGACGAGGATCGACGCTATATCCACCCAAGCAGGGAGAGGACCCGCGAGTCGTTAAACCGAACGAGTATAGGAGAGAAAACGAGAGAAAGAGAGAGAGACAGAGAGGGAGAGAGATATAGAGTGAGACGGGTGCCGCGGGGGATGAGGGGGTTGGAGGTAGGGGAAGAAGTAAAATGCTATATGCCGAATCCCGAATCTCGGCAGCGCACGCGACTTCGATCGTTAAAATAACCCTTTTGCCCACCGAAGTCCCCATTGCGAAATAACCAAGCGCGATCGAGAATTGAATTTTTATCGAAATCGGCATCTGCTCACCAATTAACGAAATCGCGAGTCTACCTCGTTGTATTTCGAATCGTTGAATGGCTCGCTTTTTGCCCCGATCTGTCTCCTACTCTCGCATTTTTGTATATTTACGTACATGTGATAATACACTTATTCTCGGGACGTTTGTCGAGGGCCTTTTGGTTGATAAAAGGGTTTAATAAGTAAATAAAAATAAAATTCAATTTTATTACCTTTTCGGATAGCATTTTCGAGTTTACGAATCGAGAATTCAATATGATTCGACACTTTTATTCAAAATTAAATCGGGAGTACGTATCGTCCCTCTAAGGGCAGATTTTCTCTGGCTGATTGCAAAAACATCCCCTATATTTTTCTCTCGAGCTAAGTAAAAATTCACGAAAAAATATGTGTTTTTTTTGGACCGAGACTCATCCCTTTTCACATTCGGTAGATGTTCTCAAAACGCGAATGTATTGTTGCAACAACTATTTTGGGATCTTGTGATCTCGCGTAGCTTTCGCGAGCCGAGCGAGTGGAGCTTTTGGGTCTGTATAGCTCGGTGTTATATACGCGAGCGGCAACAGCTGCGCTATCTATCACCAACAATGATTCAGTGATCGTGGTTAACTACTGCTACAAGCTTCACCGTCCGTTTATAAAGTGTAAACCGTCCCGCTACGGGGCGCCGCCTTCTTCTTCTTCTTCTCCTCCTTCTCCTTCTCCTCCTCATCCTCTTCTCATTCCGTCAGTGCGTCTGATCTTCAAAGATCTTATATAGACGAAAATCTCTTTTATCCCCGTGGCAAAAGCTTCGACACGCGAGCAAGCGAGCGCGCGCGCGCACATATACGCGTAGATCAACCGCATAAACGTTCGAGCGAATAAACCTCGAAGGAAGAAACGAATTCTCCCGATTGGACGTTTACAAGAGAGCTCTGTAGTTCGAGCGAGCTTAAAGCGTCCAAACAGAAGTCGATGCCGGATTATTTATCGCTGGGAATAATCGGCCGATGGTAGAGCGAAAGCAATTAAAGATTCGTAAAAGCTGCCTCTCTCCCTCCCATCCTCCCTCAACCACCCCCCCCCCCCCCCCCACCCCATGTGCTCTTCGACATTAATCTCTGACAGTACGGCGCAACGAATAATAATAATAATATTACCGCATGCCACGGTGCATGTAAAATGAAATATTGCAGAATTTCCGATATCGAACGATGGCGCGTACCGATAAACGATAACGTAACGAGGCACGGAATCATGCTCTCACTCACGGAAATGCACGGGAACCGAAGAGAAACTCGCGCGAAGCTCCTGCGAAGTTTCTATGTGTTGAACCAACTGCCAGTGGTCCCCCCCCCCCCCTCTTCGACCCCGCGCACAGGGAATTGGCGTATGACCGTAACGCGTTTCCCATAGTCGGTACAGTAACAGCCAGGCAGCAAGTTCGTCATGTCCGTATAACGTTTGGCTAATTGCCCGAGCCGTATGGAACGGAGTTATGGCAGCTCGTTCGGTTCGACAACGAGCGGTGTGTCTCGCCTCAGCACCGTCGTATTCTCTCCAAATTTCACTACTCTCTCTCTCTCACTCTCCCTCATTCTGCCTCGCTTCTCTCTTCCGACGTTCTCGCTTTCTGGCCTCTGATGCCATCCCCTTCCCCCTAGCTCTCGGTCCACCCTTCGCCATTATTACGTTATGAAGGATAGCGAGGATGCGGGACTTACGCCACGCATTATATGGAAGACCAGTAGCTCAACCTCCGTCGAGTTTACGGTTTAGGATGAGAGCGAGGAGCCTTGGCAAGTGCCGTGTGGCCCGAGCGGTATTGCTACCGTATAATTATACGCACTGCGAGTCCTCCAACGGCTCGAGATGAAGAGCTACCGGACCTACTAGGGCCGAAAGGCCCGCAAAGCCTCAAGGAGGAGGAAGCGTCGTAGCCCGAGGCGGATACTTCCTGGTCGGAGAATTCAGCGCGGTGGGAAACACCTTAACCACCGGGCATCGGACCTAAAATCATCGAGAAATTGGCCACAAAGAGCCGAAAATGCCGGTTATCGCAGAGCCGTCATCAGCAACACGTATTCTCCTTCCTCGGTCTTCTCTCTTCTCCTTGTTTACGGAAACGCTTCGTCTTCGTTCCCTTTTTTCTTCGAATATTTCATCGCCTTTCACCTGTTTCACCACAGTTTGTTCAACGTGATAAATGAAGCCTCTTCCGTTCTACGATCTTCGGAAGAGACTTTTATTTTCGACCCCCTCGAGTCTTATCAACTTCGCGACCTTTATTTTGTTTACTCTATCTTATTCGATGAAACTCGACTGGCGTACTCTCCATAGACTTTATGGATTGTCAACGAAAAAAAGCAAGACCCGAGAGAGAAGAGATGGAAAAAGAATTAAGGGATGACCGACGGAGAATGAGATTTGTACGTGCGGTCTTTGGGAAAAGCATTTTTTTCGCGAATGGGCGGTGTGGTAACTGCCGGTAATGCTCGTGCTGAATCCATATATAGTCTTCGTTGCTCGTGGGTGACTCTCCGGACCCCGCCTTGGACGTAGAAGCGGGTGAGAGAGGTGGAGGCTGTGGGACAGAGAGAGCGGCTGGCCGGGGTTGAAATGGTCCCCGTGGGGGTGATAGAGGCTACCTAATAGCTCACGGAATTGCTCCTGAAACACCTTTTTAATGAACTATTGCTACGGGAAATGAAAACGGGGAGAGAGCGTGAGATAGAGAAGGGAGAAAATCCTCCTCTGCCCCCCCCCCCTCTCTGGAGGTGGAGGAAAAGTTGGAGGATGACGACGACAAGCGAGAACGAAGAGATAGAGATATAACTCCGTGTCTGATTTCGGTGTGGATTTTTCGCTGCTGTAGAAAAAGAGCACGAGGCAGTTTCGAGAAAACTTTTTATCGACTTCCAAGAGACCATTGTCTGAAGGTCCTCTCTCTCTTTCTCCCCTGTCTGCGTTTCTCGCGCCAAACCGAGTCAGTCGTACAGCCCGCGTTGACTTCGAGGCTCTCATACGTGCGCGTACAAGCCGTAAGCTGCGACAACTTTGTCTGGTGAAAAGTTTTCGTTATCGCAGTAATTATCGGTGGAAAACTTTCTTCGCTGTGGAACAAACGGGATTGTTGCTGATTCAGCCTGCAGCGAAGTCGAAAATCAAGGGTGGAGAGGTTGGTGAGAAACGAGAAGAAAAAGGATCGACATTCCTGCAAAAGAAGTTGTGGCTGTAATAATCCTCAAATCTTTTTTTTTTAATGATGAACGCGAACGAGGCTGGCGAAACGTGTTATCGAAGGGGATAAACATCGATCCAAGCGCCACCGAGAAAGTTATGCCACGAAGCAGCAGGAGCGACCATCGGGGGGTGACGGACAATATGACAAACAAGATACACAGAGGCTATACCGTCTTCGTAGGACTCTTGTAAATCCGAATACATGAACACGTGAGCGCGAGGGAGAGAGAGAGGGAGGGAGGGAGAAATGGTAGAAAATTCGGCCATCCAAGAACCCCCGCTCCACCTCTACAACCCCCTCGTGCAACGAAGAAAAAAAGAGAAGACGCAGGACGGAGTCAAGCTGCGCCCAGCGAGACGCCGGGGCCCGAAAACATTCCGGGGAATTAGACGCGGCTCGCCGGGAGTTCGAGGGGAAAAAAAAGAAAACGCGGCTAAAGAAACGAAGAGGATCACGTCGGAACAACGATGGAATATAAGGAAGAGATGATTTGTCAAAGAACGCGAGTGGATTGCGAGGGAAACGTGCGAAACGGGCACTGAGCTTTCGCTCATTGTTATGTTAAGTGGACTATCATAGACGAAAGTCCTGCGCGTCTCTTATCGAGGGGTCGCTGTTACCGGAAACGACATAAAAAGGAGAATCGGAGCGGGGCTGAGAGAATGAAAAGCTAGTTATTGAGGTTTGACGACGTCATGAAGTTCAGAAAATGGAAAAACCCGAGGGAATATGCCACCTGACCCATCAAATCATCGTTCCTCAGTTTCCCAGCCAGCTCTCTCTCTCTCTCTCTCTTTCACTTTCTTCACCAAGATTCATCACCAACCGGCGATCTCACGAGTCTCGAAGAAACTTGGCGTTCAAGGGGTTTTCTCGGTGTTACAGCTCGAGTCCGGCGACGTTTACGAGTCCACGAAGGCCGATTACCGTTTCAACGCTGAACCATCCGCACCCGGGGAAAGAGGGAAGCTCGTTTGCCTCGAGAAAATGGGTGACTTTCTCCATCCCGCGGCACTCTTATACCCTCGTTTTCACGGAAGAATCACCAACCGGGAGAAAAGGTTTGCACTCTTTATATCTCAATCTCGCGCGCTTCTCCTTGCGAATTTCGCCTTGTGCGCGGCGAGAAAATTTCTTAGATAGCGCCAGTTTCACTTGAAAACGCATCACCCTCCGACGTACACATCCCCCTTCAGTATTTTCCCCTTTCATTCTCTCGCTGGTCTCTCGGGTGCTGCCAGGCGCCGATTTTACTTCTTTCACAAACGCCCCGTCATCATTTTTCATAGATCCCTGAGCGAACCTCCGGTCTCTTCGCTCCTCAAACTAAGGGGCTGGCAAGGAAACGGAAACTGAGCGATCGTTTTTCTTTTTCGCCAACACATCGAGACCAGCGAAGCTTTATTTTTCGTCGATATAACGATACAGTCCGAGAAACATCTTTAAGAACGCCTCGTATTTCTCTTAGTGTGCCGCGAGCATGAAATAAAAAAGAAAATTCGAACCAGACAGCTATTAACCCGATTTTCGTGACAAATTGGAGCGTCGGTCGAGTCGCAAAGAGAGCACCGTCAGCTACTTTTCGCCGACTGACACTCGTCCATTCGTCGTCACCAGTAAAATTCTGCGGGTCTGTTTCGATACTTGGCGAGTTCGGGGGTTGAGGGGCAGGGCGTAGACCCCCCTCGGAAGCGAGTGTCTCTCTCTGTCTGTCTGTCTGTCTCTCTCGTGTCTCGTAAACACAAATGACGACAACAACGACGAGTCGACGCGAACGACCGCGTGATTTAGAATATTCGGTGGCGGATGTCAGCTATTGCTCGCCCACTGCGACGTCATTATGTCATCATCATTCTCCTTCGCACCCGGTGAGTCGAGCGAACGAGCCGAGTTCCCTACGGGTTGACGGGCGCGTGCGCCTGGACATCACTCAACCCGGGCTCAACGAGAGACTCGGGACCGTCCTTCTTCGCCGACGACGAAAAGACCAGCGTGCACACGCTTCGCTAATGCTCTCTCTCTCTCTCTCTATCTTTCTCTCTCGCACACATCGTTGCGAGAACAACGATGAGCTCAATGCTTTGAGAGTTTCTCGAGGGTCCACGGGTCTCCTCGCTTACTTATGATTCTCGTGGAGAATCGGGGCTAAACAATATATTTATCATTCGAATTGGAGTTCTTGCGGTTTCCCTTGGTACGTGTGCCACCCACGTGTGCGAAAAACGAGAAGATGCGAGACGCGCGGCCCAACGGTGCTCCACACGTTGCATCGTTGGAATAAATGGAATAAGAAAAAAGATACGCGGAAGAGAAGAATACAGAGAAGAAAGAATTGCCATACAGGGGGCAATATGTTGAAGAAGTGGCAAGAAGATGAGGAGGAGAAAGATGAAGAATTTTTCTCTCTGTGGAGCTTCCTTCTAACGATTCCAATTTCGCGATCCCCCAAGCCAGCGACTCTTATTCTCAAAGAGGAGAAGGAGAGGCAAGAAAAAAATAAATACATATATATGAAAGAACGTGAGAGACATGCCGGAGGTCTCCGAGGAAATCATTGAATATGCAACTTAAGAAAATCCCCGGATATTGTGTTTTATTATAAACGGCACTCTCGACTCTTCCAAACCTCTCCCACTATTCCCACTGTCTATATGTTTCTTCTCGTAACCCCCTCCTCCAAAGAACGAAGGAGACTTTGCAGTTTGCATGCGAATATTTTCGGATTCGGGAATATACGCGAGAGTTTCCCTGGGGAATCTTCCTCGTACTTACCCTCTCTCTCTTTCTCTCGCTCTCTCACGGCTGAAAGATTTCTCGTGTTACTCTGGTCGTGCGTGTCCTTTCCCCACCATCGATATCATCTACTCTGTATCGAGTGGCGTATTGTAATTCGATCCTCCCTTTATCGCTACGGGGGAAATCTTCCGATCGGGCCCGATCGAAAATTGTCCCCGTGAAATTCGAGTAACGAGGACGTTCGGACGCGCATCATTTGTGCACGATCCAAGACAAAAGCCATGAATAAAATACGATGTTTTCTTTTGCCAAGGTCGCTTAAGCATTACCGAATAAAAAATGGTTGTTTCCGGCAAATTTGTTTACTTCTTATTTGTTTGTTCATCACTCATGATACTCCATGATGGGAGAGGGAAGGTTAAAATAACGACAAGAGTAATCGCCAAGAGAGCTTTCGCCGCGACTATATGCACGCATAACGTAGGAACTAGTACGTTCCACGGTGGAATTTGCTTAAAATTTTAAAGAGAATCGTGGGAGTGAGATAAAGAGAGACGAAGAAGGTAGACGAGGTCGTCGGAGCTTATGGAGAAACTGGGTCGCGGGTCGTACGAGACCGTAGTGTCGAGAAAACGAGAGACGGGCTGTATAATACTGTACGACCTCTTCGTTTGCCACGTTGCATATATATATATAAATAGTACCACCACGTGCTTTATACCCATAATATGTATATAGCTCTCTTTCCTACGCGATGTCACCTAGGCAAGTCGCGAAAGGAATGTGAACCATGAACCACCAACCTTCCCATCGCGACTGGGAAAGCTCCATCGTAGAGCTCCTTCCACTGCACAAGCGAAAAAGGGATGAAATGGCAAAGCACATGAAAGAGAGAGAGAGAGAGAGAGAGAGAGAGAGAGAGAGAGAGAGAGACTCGCTGTGAAACGTTGCAGGATCGTAGACGCCTACGTTTGTATATATAGAACATCACATAAGCTCTGGCGTTTCCTCTCGCTCGGGCGTCTCGTGAATTATAAATGGCGTTTCTACGGGAGCGCGCGCTTTCTCCCGTAACGCGCTATGCCAGAGTGGATCGGGAGAGTCAGCGAGGCGGGCGATTCCAGGGAGCGACCGACTGGAAGTTCTCCTGGGCTTTTCCCGCGCGAGAAACCGAACCGAATCGTGTCTATATACGTATATAGAAAGATGTATACGTATATAGGTGTGAAACGCAAGAGGGATGAAGAATGAGAGAGAGAGAGAGAGAGAGAGAGAGAGAGTTGGGGGATTGAGCGAGAGGGTGAAGTCGAGGATGCAAGGGAGGAGAGCTCTGCAAGAGCAACGTCAGAGATCCGGGAAAGCAGGGAGAGAGCTCGCGGAAGGCAGAAAAGAGGGAGAGAGAGAAAGTGAGCCTGGCGGTACAATTAGCCGGTGTCGTAATTAGCGTAAATTGTTTCTCGCGCTACTGCCGCGATGTACATTTTCGCGGAAGGTCGGAGGTGAGAGAACAGGGAAAAACGGGCATCCCCATCTTTTGGTTACGAGCGAGAAGAACGAACGAGTTGAAGAAGCGTGTGATTAAAAAATTATTTCGATGATTAATAAATCATGGGAATAAAGCTGATGAACGAGTGAAGAATCGAGGGCCTTTAATGAAATTAATATATTAATAATAATAAGGGGGGAAGGAAGTTTAGTGTGAAATAATTTCAGAGTTTTTTGAACGCGGGATTAAAAATTGCGAATCGTTTCGATACTTCAAGTAGTTACGGTTATATCGTACGTTAATATTTTATACAAGATGGCCGCTCGAGGGTCAACTTTATTGAAACTTGGGTCAGGGTCATCGACGCCGAGCATTGTGAAGACGGCAGGTGCATCGAGAATGCCTCGCTAGAAAAAAGCGTCTCCTTATACTCTCTCGATTCTCACCGAGCGCTGCACGAGCTATGAAATAAGCAACGAGGTAGGAGATATACGGTTATCCGCTTAACTTAGACACTGGCGAGACGGAAGCCATCGCATCCTTGTAACATAGTGTCCAATAAAAACTTAGTTACTGCTCTTTCTCGCGCCTCCTCGGCTTCCTCCTTCCATGTCCTTCGTGCGTGTTTGTGTGTGTGTGTGTGTGTGTGCTCAGGAGGCTTGGAACGTTTTTCCACGAGGAAGGAGTCTTTGGCCTATCCTGTAATCGTTATCGTCCCAGGAAAGGTAGGTATTTCGCACGTTAAAGAAAAAAAGAAACAACAACAACGAGGGGATGATAAAGAATAATGCAGGGTTTCATCTACGAGCGTAAAGCTAAACAACGTTAAGGGTGAAAGTGGAAGGGTGAAAAGGGAGAAAACTATTCGGACAGTTTTTAACAATTTTGTTTCATCCCTTAAGGGCTGGGTCTTATAGGTACGGTAAGAAAGAAAGCTCGTCGCGCGTTTACGTCGTTATCGGATGTGTGGTCAACGGGTCTCTCAACGGCCATCCCCCGTGAGCGTCTCGTATACGCGACGAAGACGAGAGCTCTGGCCACGTCTCAAGACAATAACGGTTCTACGGGCCATCAAACGAGCTTCCGAATGGCGTACGAAGGACTCGAGGAGGCTGTAACTGTGCTTGGATCTTCCCCCCCCCCTTCCCCTTTCCTCTTTCTACATCAACCCCTCCATTCCTCTGGTAGTACCGGCGTTATACAGGAATATATACTCTTACTACTACTACTACTACTACTACTACTACTACGAGTACTACGACGAATACAAGACTACTGTTTCTATAGCCCTCTTCCTTCCGGTTACCAACGACGAGAGGAGAGATTCGCGGCAGAGACACTGTAACTCTGGATGGTATTATAGACCTTAGAGACAAGAGACTGACCGGAGGTTGAGGATACTCTGGATGTTGGTCGTTCGTTGGTGTCCTTTATGGGAACCGAAACACCGTGAAAACCCACCTTTAAGGTCCCTGTCATTTCTCCATGGATACTTGTATAAAGTTTATCGTCTTGTCACGACGCGAGGATTGGACGTAATTTGAATAAATTCATTCGAATAATTTGTCCACGAAGATATTAATCTTAAAAAGCAATCGAGCTGGATTAATTATTATTTAAGAACATTATTAGGGATTTAAGATGTGACGATCGATGAGTTTTTAGCCGAGATAGAAATAAAATTCTTATCTTACTAACAATAAGACCGAATTTCGAAGTGAATCGGCAACGAGGGTCACTTTGAAAAGGGATCGAGCGTAAATAATGAAAAAGACCACGAAGACATATGCTCACTTAGTTTTCTCGTTTCGCCAGATAAAAGAAGAGCGGTTTCATTTTTGTTTGTGTCCTGTGCGTGCGCGTAAACACAGTGTTTTGGTCGATTTGGAGCAGGGGGGAGGGGTCGGGCGAGTGAAAGCACAGAGACGGAGAAGAAAAGAGCGCGGAAACATCGGAGGGACCGATCTTTCGGAGGGTGGTGCAGATTGTTTGATGGTTGATCGCCGTCGTCGTCGTCGTCGGCGTCGTCGCCGTTGTCGTTGTCGTTTCTCGTCCTGGGATGGCTCGGGACAGCGAGAGAGGAGAAACAGCACAGGGACATCACATCGCTTCGGGGGTCGTCTGATTGGGTCGCTGCAAAACATCTGGCGGCCTCCCGCAGGGCACCCAAACGGACAATCATCCCACAAACGCGCGAGGTAATACCCCGAGAGATGTCTTCATTTCGAGAGAAAGAGAGCGAGAGGACCGAAAAGCGTGTGGGAAAGATGAAGGATTTCCGTCAACCCCATTTCCGAACGGAAAGAATACTCCAAGGAGAAATATTACGAAGAAAATAGAGAGACGATAAACGTGATGGAAAATACGAAAAATATGAGATCATGGATTTCTTTTATTTGAATGTGAACCGAATAATCGTGAATTTTTTACCACTCGAAAACGATCGTTTTTTACATTTAAAACATTGTCCGTCATTACAAAAAAATGTGTGTGTGTGCATTTTTTGTATATTTATTAATCGACAAACTTTAATTTTCATCAATTATTTTAACTTGAATTTCATGAAGATTTGCAAAAAATTAGTGAATCATACAACTTTCAGTTTTTCTTTTTTCATGACTTTGAAATATTGTATTTAATTTTCTCTCGACTCAGTGTCAGCGAGCGGTTCATCGCCGAAAAAGTCTTTGGTTTTTTGCGTCGCGTTATAAAGACACTGATACTTGGTTCGAGTGACGTTGCACGAGTAAAACCTGGCCACCTACATCTGACAACGAGGGAAGAAGAGAGAGAGAGAGAGAGAGAGAGAAAGGGGGTTGGGCGAGAAAGAGAACGACAACGATGACAATGGATCCTTTGCGGTGGCAAAAAGCGTAAAATAAAAGAGGAGCAACGGTCGACTCGGCAGCGCGCGCATCACACAGAGAGACTGAAAGAAAGGGCTCTCACGCGCGGCAATGATGAAAGCATTGTCCTCGACCACGTTCAACGTCTCTCTTTCTCTCCTTTTCTCTTGGACTTCTGCTCAACCGATCGTCGTGCTTTTTTTCTCTTCCTTTTTCTTCGCTCTTTTTCTCGTCTCTTTGCGTTCGTCGTTAAGCTTGACGTTTCCACTGGCCGCGAGTTTCACATCAGAATCTTTTTCTCTTTATCATCGCGACGCCGATTTTCTCGTATCAAAGGAAAGAAAACTCAAAATAACTTTTTCAGTTTCTCTAACGAGAAAATCCTCGTCGACCCTCTTTCTTCCATTCTGTACTTCCTTTCATTCATTGTTCGACCGACAAAATTAGTTCATTTTACGTAAACGAATTTAATAAAAATAATTTCTAAGGATAGAAATTGAGCCCACTAATAATAACTCGAGTATGCCGTAATTGTTTTCTGGAAGAAAGACAAACATTTGGGCTAAAGGGTTCGGAGACAATGTGTTTGTCCACCTTTCGAGAGTCATGCAACAACCCTTTTCCAACCCCTACACAGAGGGTAGCTTCGTCTCGAACGAGAGCAAAGTGACCCTTGACTCTTATTTTCATCTGTTCTCTCTCTCTCTCTCTCTCTCTTTCTCTCTCTCCCTTTCTGCGAAGTAATAAACGCTATAATTCTCTGACGCAATACAAATATAGCATTTGGCTTCCCCTTCTCACGTTTCTCGTCTCGGTAAATCCCTGCAAGAACGCTGGGACGAACAGAAAATAACCCTTTCTCGAGTGTCCAGAAAGGAATAAGGGGATATACTTAGGCTGATATATCCCTTATCCGGAAAAGCAATCCCCGATGATCGATCATGATCGACTCTCCCTGTGACCGAGAAGGGCTGAAAGAACCGGGGTGAGAGAATACAGAGGGTGTTCGCGTGTTCCACGAGTTTTGCACGATCGCACCCTGTGCTTCACATTCTCTCTCTCTCTCTCTCTCTCGCTCTCTTTCTAGATTTCTCTCGTTCTCTCGTCTTAACTTGGTCCTTCGCTTTCCCCGGTTCAATGCTCTCAAAGAGTGTGTTAGGGTTACGCGAGAGTTCACCCCCCACACCCGAGCACAGCACCCCCTCCCTTTCTCGCGCACTTCGAGTGTGTTAACCTCGAGAGTCGACAACTCGTCTTTCCATGCCCGATTGTTATTCTTCGGGCAAAAACTATTTACAAAGTCGGGGGTGAGCTAATGGCATCAAGAGGTTTAGGCCTCCATATGTGACTCTCCCTTCTCCTAACTATCACGTATACGAAACTGATCTGCGAAAGTGAGGTGTATTACGAACGAGATTTTGTGTTTGTATATATGGCGAATTGTTTTTTCGTCTAAATGTTGAGAATTATAGAAAAAAACTTAATTTTTCATGAAAATACAAAGTTTTGAGCTACGTTAAATTCAATGAGTTTATTGTAATCTGAATTTCAGCCCAAATTTTCAAAGATTTTTTAAAATTTTTTTATTTATAAAACTCGATATGTTTCGATTAGCTGAAAATTGTACAAAATAAAAATCAATTCCAGTGATTCTGGGATTCTCCACGAAACGTCCACATTAGTACACTTCCCTGAACGTCGAAGCTCGTTGCATTAGCCCATTACGATACGACACGTTCGCACGGGTCCATAAAAGATCCCTTATACGCAAATTCTGTCGATCCTATCAATGCGTATTCGCCAATTTTTTTCCTCCCAATTGCGAGACTCGCCATTGC